>QRFJ01000112.1:725257-752738 GCA_006176705.1 Cocos nucifera | reverse complement strand
TGTACGTCAGACACTATTAGATAGATTGTCTTCTTTTCTTTTTAGTTTTGATCATTTTTCTTTTTTTTATTTCTTTAGCAATTTGTTGTTGCTTTTTTACTGCTCTGGTGTGTAATTTTCGATTTTTGTAGAAAAATCAATAAGAGCTCAGACAAAATTTCAAGCTCCAATAAAATCAGACTGAACCAAATCAGGTATTCTCCTCCTATCCTTAATTGCATCTCTTATTTTCTTTTCCTCTTTTAAGATATGTAGAATAAGTTTAAAAATAAAAAAAAACGCATATTCAAGAAGAAAATGCTAAAGCAAGATAGACTGGACAAGTATTAAAAGATAGAATTATTTGCTAAATGTGATGAACGAGTATAAGATAGGATATGTGTTGACTTTAGTATAGCCTACTTAAGTCTAAAAAACATTAGCACTCTAATTGCACAATGCACCACTAAACAAGGTAAAAGTAGGTATCTGATTACATCAGGCCAACTGAGGACTTTAAATTATTACTGGAAAAATTTGATCAAATTAATAATTATCTAATCAAGAAACTGAATTTAGAAAAAGCTACACTCTACCAAAAATATAGTGCAAAAAGATAGCAATATGTGATTGTCCAAAAGCTAGTACATGAACTCGTAGCACTCAAATCAAGTGTGAAAATTCACATAAATGATGAAGGAAAGGCCAGGGCTGTCAGCATAGCAAAAAAAAAAAAAGGGGGCAGTGCTGAGCTATTTAATTCATTGAGTATAAAAATTGAGAGAATATATAGAAAATGATTCAAAAATAGGTGATAAGAGAGGATACTATCTTTTAATTTTAATACTGATGCTAAAAGTTAGTCATCCACGACACAAGTGCATTGATCTTTTGATGTACTCATAGAAGTTTTTTATTGTATTGACTGAAAAAAATTTGCTTCTGAAGCTCAATGCTTAATTAGCGATATTTTCTAACTTTTTGACCTTTAGTCCTATATTTTTATTCTTTTTGATGGATAATCTTATTGAAACTGGTTTAATAAAAACTATGTTAAGAGACTTGAGCAATGATAAGTTAGGGTTAGAGTGGTAAATATACTATACAAGTATTAAATTAATAAAATTATAATTAATTTTTATTAAAATAATAATTAATATTTTATTAATTTTTATGTAGAAAAGAAGGCCAATAATGATGAAGATTTATTTTTTTGTCATGAAAATAAGTTTCAGACAAAAGTGACTTCAAACAGCCTAAAATTGAATTTCAAAAAAAAAAAAGCCAGTACGGTTCAAATTGATTCAAAAAAATTGGCTCAGCAGGACCGCCGGTCCGACCACACCAGCAGGACCGAACTATAATTTAGCATTTTTTGCGGCGCATGATGGACCGATTGGAGGGTGGGATTTATAGAAAAAGCGCACTCCTATGGTGAGAATGCGGTTGCTGGTCCATGCAACCACGACTGCATGATCTACAGAGGGCAATTTGAGAATTTTGTTTGATCCGATGGATGCCTTTCACTAGAATTTGATCGGACGGCCGAAATGTATGCGCTGACGAACGACATCCGCAGCTCCCGATCAAGATCCAACAGCTGAGATTCATCCGAACTTTAAACTAAAGATCAGAGGCTTCTCTGTGCATGATCTGATGGCCCAGATTCAATCCAATGATTGATCCGATAGCTACCATGAATTTCGACTTGATCTGAAAAATTTTAAAGGCTTTTTAAGCAATTTTTGGACCGTTTGATCAAACATCCAACGGTCAGAATCATCCAAGATCCTAATTTGACTTATATTGAGAGTTTTAAACCTAATTTCAAGAGGATTTTGATGGAAAATCCTCCTCTTAGCCTATAAAAATAGAGGGCTACTTGTTGTTGCCGTAAGAAGGGAGAGTGAGAAAAGAGAGAGAGAGAGAGGGGAGACAGTAAAAAAAAAAAAGAAAAAGAAGAGAAAGAGAGGAGAGAGATAGAAAGAGAAGAGAGATTTTTGAAAGAAAGAAAAGGGATTTTAATTTTTTTCTTCTGATAATTAGAACAGTGATCAAGGAGCTTCTTCTTCTTCACCAAATTTTCTACACCAAGAGCGACGAACAATCAATTTCAGCAATCAAATAATCTAATTTTTTAATCTTTTTATTTTATTTGCTATTTTTGAAACTGTTATCATGAACTAAATTTTTTTTTATCTAAGGCTAAGTGGTAGCCACTCTTTTGATGAATATTCAGTATGATTTATATTTTTAATTTAAATTTATTCATGAGTATTAAATCTATCTTAATGCTTTAGATTACTGGCCTCTTCTAATGATCTGATGAACATAGATGTTACGGCAAGTATCATCTATGTTATGCTGTTTCTTGATTATATAACCTTTTATTATGAATCAAATTAGAATTCTATGCATGCAGGAATTTTAGTGCGCTTTGGACGCAGCGATTTTAATTAGAGGTTCACAAATCCCAGTAGCTATGCTAAAATCCATCCGCACATTGCTTGCTTGCAGCCTATTTCGATTATGAAATATGGCAAATGGACGTGAAAACGGCATTCCTAAATGGATATCTTGAGGAAGATATCTATATGGAACAGCCGCTAGGTTTCACATCCAGTGATACTGATCACAAGGTTTGCAAGCTGCAAAGGTCCATATATGGACTTAAGCAAGCATCTCGGAGCTGGAACACTCATTTCAATGATGTGATCAAAAAGTTTGGTTTCATCAAAAATGAAGAGGAACCATGTGTTTTTAAAAAGGTCAGTGGGAGCGCTGTTGTCTTCCTCGTATTGTACGTGGATGACATCCTCCTTATTGGGAATGATATTCCCATGTTGACATCAGTCAAGATGTGGTTGTCCAAGAAATTCTCCATGAAAGACCTAGGTGAAGCATCCTTTATTCTAGGAATTAAGGTCTATAGGGATAGACCGAATAGGATGCTAGGACTTTCACAGAAGATGTACATAGAGGAAGTACTAAAGAGGTTTAGTATGGAAAACTCTAAGAGGGGATTAATACCCTTCAGACATGGTATTCATCTTTCCAAGAAGATGTGCCCTAGCACACCTGAGGAAATAGAACGCATGAGCAAGATCCCTTATGCTTCTGCAATAGGGAGCCTCATGTATGCCATGCTATGTACACGACCTGATATAGCCCATGCTGTGAGTGTCACAAGCAGATATCAGTCAAATCCAGGTGAAGAACACTGGACTTCTGTGAAATGTATCCTTAAGTACTTGAGAAGAACTAAGGATATGATGTTGGTCTTTGGTAACGGAGAACTCCAAGTCCAGGGATACACAGACTCGGACTTCATGTCCGATATAGATGATCGAAAGTCGACATCTGGCAGACTGTTTGTACTGGAAGAGTTCCTAGCAAACGGTGATATCATCTCATCCGCGATTACCTTGAGAAAGGTTACGTTGAGGTCAAGAGAGTCAACTCCACAGATAATGTGGCAGACCCACTTACAAAGCCGTTGGGCCAACAGAAGATCGAAGCCCACCTTGAGAAGATGGGACTTAGACTTGTAGCCAATTGGCTTTAGGACAAGTGGGAGATTGTTAGATATATGTGCCCTAGAAGCCAGAATTGGCTGACACTTGTAATACACTTCTAGGGGCAAAATTATAATTTTGACTATAATTAATAAAATGGGTTATTTTCTATCACACCTGTGTATTTAGTGTCTGTGATACATCCTTTGAGTTAATGGTAATGATAATTCATATTTTCAAGAGTTGAAAATTTAAGACATGAATAATCATTATTAACTCATAAACAGCTCCCGACCATAGGATCATCACGAGGATGGTGATTGATCCGGAAGGTTGGTGTACGAATCGCTTCTCTTTAGTAGATGAGTCTTGAGTCTACGGTGTGGAGACACCGGAGCGAGAGTACAGGTACTCGTTAGAGAACGAGGGCACTGAGCGTGACCACCTCGAGTAGTCATTAGGAAGTCTACCTTCTCGTCAATGACTGACTCGATGCTGCAGTAGTGTGTCTGGTTCTTTGACCTGAGATGCATCGGCAGTTCACCTTGAGGGTGTTATAGTTTGACTACACCATTACTCGGTCTCCTAGCCATATGGAACCCTGAGGTGTATGTTGGCTATAGCATGTTCATTGTAGGAACTGGATTGCATCAAGATGGAATCTATCTACCTCGGTGGTAGAGGAGCAGCCCTATGATGATCATGAGAATCAAGTCCAGAAGCCCATGGCCATGGCAGAGTGAAATAATAGAAAGAGTTTCTATTTAGATTTTCACATTGGACTCGAATCGAATGATTACATCATATGACAGAGACTAGGGTTTGACGAGTTTACCTTAACCCTAATCTGATCGGGGCTCAAGATAGAAGAACTTAATCACACAGGTAGCTGCACCAAGAGGTTCGCATTCAGCTCTGATGGGTTGCCACCATATACTGCTAGGTGTCACTGGTGGATTTTGGGAGCAATTAGAATGATTTAGATGATCGATCATTCTAGCTGTTCGAATCAGAAGAGTTCTGATCCATCGAAAGGAGTTTCGATGATGTCGATGATAGAGATCATGACATATCCCATTACCATACAGAACTGAACCTAACTGGGTCACACAAACAAGGGTTTGAATCTGGTGATCATCAATTGAACTGATCTAGTTCAATTGATCTGAATGAGATTCAATTAGGTTCAAGGAAATCGTGCTAGCACTCGATTGAACCTAACGTTCTTCTTTTACTATCACAAATAAGTTGTCCTGACTGAGCCAAAGGAGTTTGTGCTCAATCAGAGGCCTTCATATGGTCTGACTGGAGGTTGTCCAAGTCAGAAAGGTTGTCTTATTTGTAAGACATTACCTGCCATTTTTGGTCACCTGCCATTTCTTGTTCTTTGACTTTGGTCAAAAGTCTACCTTTGACTGGTCAAACGTTGACCATTGATACTTTGACTTTTGACCACATGTCATGCACCTATTGGAGAGCTGGTGGGGGCCTGTCCCCCTACCAGAACCTGGCAAGGAGAAGGGCGCACGCCAAGGGTGGCGTGAGCCCAAGTAGGAGGCGCCTAGGAGTCCTTGTTGGACAAGGACTCCACCTCCCTTTTGGATTCCAATCAGAGTTCTACTAAGAATCCAGTTTGACTGGTCTTAGGCGCCCTCTAAGGAGGAATCCAGGGGTCTCTATTCCAACCAATCAGATTTAGATCTGATTTCACAAAGGGTTGTGATTGGTTGAGAGGAAGAGGAGTTGGATCACAAGAGGTCTATAAATAAGACCCTGCGCCCAACCCTAATAAGAATGCAATTCAATTGAGAAACCCCATGCCCCAAGGCTGCCTCTCCCCTCCTTCCTCCATGCCATAGTCTTCTTCTCCCCTTGCTCTCCACGTCCAAAAGGTGTTTTGGACTTTAGGTTGGTGCGATTCAGATCAAGGAAAGGCGATCAAAAGCAAGAAGGCTGCGCTGCTGCAAAAGGACGACTGCAGATCTTCAAAAGAGTTTTGAAGATCCTCCAGATCAGATCCAGATCTAATTTTTGGAGGTGTGATAGAGAAGAAGAGGATCTCTAGATCCAACCCGAGTGGATACCGGTAGAGGCCAGGCGCTTGCGTGGCTAGATCCAGAACCTTCCGCTGCAATCAGGATCATCTACAGGGTAATAGGATTACCCAAATCAGGTAAATTAAATTTGATTTAATTTATCTTATTTTATTTTATTTATTAAAATAATAAGAATCAGATCTAAAACATATCAAGATCTGATTAGGATCAAGAGAAAAATTTTTGAAATATATCTCTTGATCTGATCAGATCTGGACGAACCTGGACTGGGAAATCAGGATTTCCCTTCAAAATTTGGGTGCTGCCTCCACCCTTGATTGTATGTATTGGAGTAGGAATTATTTTGTTGCGGCCTAAAAAAATTACCAACATAATTAGATGTATCAGTTGCTTTAGCAAAAGGATTATCTATCTGGTAATTGCTCGTATCGTGTCCTCCACACAAGTCACAGATGATGCTCTAAACATGCATAGCTATTTCCTTCAAGTTGTTGACTTCGGCTCTAAGGTCTGTAATTTCAGCTAGTAAGGTTGGCATGCAATCTACTTTCTGCACAGCTGCTAGTCTTTTTGGCATCATGCATTCTGTCTGCCATTGGTAGCTATTTGATGCCATCTCATCGATCAGATCGAAGACTTCTTCCTCCATTTTTTGATTAATTATTCCTCCTGCTGCTGCATCAATTATAGAACAATTAGTAAGAGATAAATCATTATAAAAAGTTTGTACCTGAAGTCATATGGATAGTTGATGATGTGGACATCTCCTCAGTAATTTCTTGAAATGCTCCCAAGTCTCATATAGTGTCTCTATGTCCATCTGCATAAAAGAAGCGATATCGTTGCGCATCTTGGCAGTTTTGGAAGATGGAAAGTACTTGGCTAAGAATTTTTGGGCTAGGACATCCCAAGTTATGATAGAACCTACAGGAAAAGAATGAAGCCAACTTTTAGCTTTGTCCCATAAAGTGAAAGGAAATAACCTTAATCTAATAGCATCATCCGACACCTCATTAATTTTAAAAGTATCAAAAAGTTTAAGAAAGTTAGAAATATGGGCATTCAGATCATCATGCATGTATCCACTGAATTGGACAGTTGATTGAATCATCTGGATTATCGCCGATTTTATTTCAAAGTTGTTTGCTTGCACTGACGGTCTCCTGATACTCGAAGCTGCATCGACTACAGATGGTGTGATGTAATCATTTAATGGATAATGTACTGGTCGAATAGCTTCATGCTGTCTTTCGATCGCCATATCCAATCCTAGATTGATGTCATTAGGATCTTCAGCTGCCATGTTTCTTTCTTGTTGTAGTCTTCTAATGGTCCTTTTAATTTTTGGATCTAAAGATAGTAAGTTACTATGTTCAGTACGTGTCATGCACTGAATAAATTTTTTTTAAAAAAATAAAATAATAATAAAAATTTAAAATAAAATTTTAAAGTAAAGCTATGATCAAAATTTTAATATTATTTTAGACATAATCTCCGACAATGATGCTAAAAACTTGATGCGTACTAATCTATAGCTATGGCAAGTGTACCAGTCGATCAAGTAATAAAGTAAATGAGTAGAGTATTATCCCTAGAGGATTGAAAAATAAGTACTGAAAAGCTCTTTCCTATGCTTTATTTAGAAGATCGATTTATGAGAATAAGAAATTAAAGAATAAAATAAAGAAATAATTAAAAATTTTAAGAAAATAGAGAGAGTGTAATTATTAGGGTTTTAAAATTAAGAGCAATGTGTTACTAAGGCAATCGATTCACCAACTCAATCAATACAATATTTAGATTATTAGATTAATTTTATTTCATGTGATGGTGGAGTCTCCTAATTTATTCACTATCCTTTGATCCAGGCATAGCAAAACTATCAATATTTATTAATTATCCTTTGGTCCAGGTGTAATTTAAATAAATATTAATGCATTAAGTTTTGTGAAATCCTCTAATTAAAATATGCTGCGTCCAAAGCACACTAAAATTCCCGCATGCATATGAATTCTAATTTGATTCATAATAAAAGGTATATAATCAAGAAGCAATAACATAGATGTACTTGGTCCATAACATCTATGTTCATCAGATCAATTAAAAGATGGCCAGTAATCTAAAAGCATTAAGATTAGATTTATATACTCCTCATGAATAAAATTTAAAATTAAAAATAAATCATATTGAATATTGCATCAAAAGAGTGGCTACACCTTAGCCTTAGCAAAAGAAAATTTAGTTCATGATAATAAGTTAAAAAATAGTAAATAAAATAAAAAGTATAAAGAAATTAAACTATTTAATTGCTGAAATTGATTGTCCGTCGCTCTTGGTGTGGAGAATTTGGTGAAGAAGAAGAAGCTCCTTGATCATTGTTCTGATTGTTGGAAGAAAAAAATTAAAACCTCTTTCCTTTTTCTCAAAAATCTCTTTTCTCTTTCTACCTCTCTCCTCTCTTTCTCTTCTTTTCTTTTTCTTTTTTTTTTCTTACTGTCTCCCCTCTCTCTCTCTCTTTTCTTTTTTCCTCACTCTCCCTTCTTACGGCAACAGCAGGTAGCCCTCTATTATTATAGGCTAAGAGGAGTATTTTCCATCGAAATCCTCTTGAAATTAGGTTTAAAACTCTCAATATAAGTCAAATTAGGATCCTGGATGATTCTGATCGTTGGATGTTGATCAAATGGTCCAAAAATTGCTTAAAAACCCTTTAAAATTTTTCAGATCAAGTCGAAATTCATGGCAGCCATCGGATCAGTCGTTGGATTGAATCTGGGCCAGTCAGATCACGCACATAGAGAAGCCTCTGATCTTTTAGTTTAAAGTTGGGATGAATCTCAACCGTTGGATCTCGGTCGGAAGCTACGGATGCCGTTCGTCTAGCATATGCATTATCAGCCGTTCGATCACAATCTCCAGTGAAAGACGTCCTGTCAGGATCAAGACAGAAATTTCTTAAATTGCCCTCTTATAGATCATGCGCGAGCCTGGTGTTGCATGGACTGTCACTGCATTCTTCAGTCCAATCAGGAGCGCACTTCTCCATGTAAAATCTTCCAAAATGCCCTCCAAATCGGTCCATCATGCATCCGCAAAAAATGCTGACGTCAACCTTGGCATCAATGCTGCATCAGCGGTTCGGTCTGCTGGGTGCGGTCGGACCGGGCGATTTGTTGAGCCAATTTTTCTGAACCGATTTGAATTGGACCATTTTTTTTTTTTTTGAAATTCAATTCTGGGCTCATTTGAAGTCCGTTTTGCCTGAAATTTATTTCATCTGAACTCAGAAAAATAAGAGCTTCATATTGGTGGCCTTCTTTCCTGCATAAGATTAATAAAAGTATCAATTTCTAAAAAAATAGATTAATTTATTTTATAATTTAATACTTTTATTAGTATATTTTTACCACTTATCAAATCGCTGAATATATCTCCAACTACTTTTCTGCCTTCCTGTAACTGAAGGACGTATAGTCGCTTCTTCAACCTTTTTTCGACCATTATCCCTTTGGAAACCTCTCTTCATCCATCAAACAACTCCACACTGTCCATCTTCCTAGAGAACCCTGATGCTCTCCACTGAGATACGTTCCTCGACTGCTGCACCGCCTAGCCTCTCCCAATCTTACATCTCAAGAAAAGCACTATTGTAGCACTCCAGCGTTTCCTATCTTGTCTACTGTCATACACCTTGATCTTTCCACTAAGATCGATCAGCAAATCATGCACCCAAACTTTCCATCCTAAAAAAATCCTTTCTGTCAATCCGCTCAACTCCACCTTCAATCCACTGCTCTCGATTGGCCAAACCATAGCAATAACAAAGGTAGATCTAAGATATACCATAGAATACTCGTGTAGATTTCTGATTTCATCTTGTATGACTTTTTCTTCTCTTTTACGTACCATCAGGCTCTGATACCAAATATTGGCACATCATCCTAGCATCACTTAGTACTGATACCATGTTGTGGAAACCCCTGATCTTTAGCATGGATATGAAGAAACCTTCATTCTCTAAGGACAGCATACCATAGATCCACTATCTAGATCTATGCCGGGGTACCTCCCTTCTTGAGCTTGATGAAGGCACCCCCTCTCTCTAGGGCTTCTTCAAGAATCTAGGGCAACAACACTAGAGAGTAGAGAGAAGAGAGATTGAGGGAGAAAAGATCTGTATTGATTGCACTAATGAAAACCTAATATAACTTATATGTTTATATTTAGCGATTAGGTCCGACCAAAAACTCGCCTGGCTAACCCAGTACATGAAAGCACTTATTGAGTCCATGTACATCCATGTCCTACATGCTTTAATCTCCTGATCTAAATTCGATCCATACATGAGTTAGCTTCCTTAAGACCTCTCAAACCAGGCCTTAAGACCCTAAGGATAAGTCCCTATCCTAGCCCCAAATAGACTCTCTCATAGCTCTGCCCGTGCACTGAGCTAGCTAATCTGAGACTAGGTTGGCTTAGTTTTAGACTAAGCCGACCTAGTTGCGTACTGTGCCTGCAGTCCCAAAACACACCTTTTTGTTTAGTCTGTTCACTGAGACTTAGCCGACCCAATCTAAGACTGAGCTAGCTAAACTATAGAAAAGTCTTTTTCTGCAGTCTTCATGCTCCGACTTTAGTTTCTTACTCCATCTTGTGTTCCAGATCTCCGAAGCACCAATCAAGCCCCTCAAGGTTCTCAATACCTAGATCTCAAGCCCATGGAGGGCTACACACCGTCTCCATCCTAGGACAACTCATGTCCTAATCCTAGGACCACACCTATCCTAGTCTCCTTGAAGTTAACATCCTAACTCCTCCCATGGCCTTCCAAGGCTTGGGAGCACCACCAATCCTCATAATCTCGACCTTGGTGCCCCAATCCCTTGGCAATGCTCTCCTACACGATCCTGTTGTCACTATGCACCTTGATAGCCCCTTGTGCAAACATCACCTCCATCAATTTTCTTCAGCTGCTGTCCATCCTTGAGCCCTTTGGGATGACCACCTCCACCGCGGAAGAGCTTGGCTGGCTCTTCGCACTATCCTAAAATTGTAGGATCCCTTCTACTTAACAACTGTATTACTTTTTCTGGAGAACCCACAGCATTCTTGCACAGGCACTCACTGCATATCCTAATACGGTCTCCTTAGAGCTATGCTTGTCCTCCTACACATGCTGCTCTACCTAAAACTGTGCATCATAGATGCTAGTGCTGGGATATAGCTCCTCCCTCTGCACCCCTCTGCTCTAAACTCGTGTTACATCTCCACCAGTGAAGCCACATCTATCTGGTACTTCACCTAAAATCGAAGTCCACCTGATACTATAGAAGTCAATTCTGTCCCTGAGTCCCTCAAGGCCAACCATCCAATATTGCACTGCTGAGCCTGCCGCTGCACCTAGAACACTGTCGCTATTCCTTTGAACCCTCCACACTCCGCGGTCCTCTTCAAAGCTGTCTCAGATACCTCCGCAACTTATGGGCACCTTTGAAATTCAAAAGCTCATCTAACTCTTCTAAATCCAATGACTGAATCCTAAAAAATTCCATCCTAGCACTTCTCCTCTTCTGTCCCTACATCAGCCATCGCTTTAGTTACGTTTGGATGAACTACAGCTTAAATCCTATCCTAGGCTCAGACCCATCTATCTCATTCTGAGCTTTTTGAGACTCCCTAGCTCTTCCTAAGATCTGCTCCTAATCTTTCTGAGATGCCTTCTGACACTCTTTGCTGAGATACCTTCCTCGATTGCTGTACCATCGAGCCTCTCTCAATCTTGTGCCTCTAGGAAAGCACTACTACAGCACTCCAGCACTTCCTGCCTCATCTTGACACTGCCTCCTATAGGTATCCGAATCTTTTCTTGCTGCATACAACTCATCCTCTACCTGAACCATGACTCTCCCTAGTGCTCCTATAGAAGAAACCTAATCATAGCCCAGCCCTGACCTACTGGATCTCTATGGATCATCCATCTCCATCACCCCCAAGGCTCTGTAAATTCATGCTCTGGTTGAACTGCTGAATACATCTCCAACTACTTTTCTGCCTTCCTATAATCGAAGGACATATAGTCACTTCTTCAGCCTTCCTTCGACCATTATCCCTTGGAAAACCTCTCTTCATCCATCAAACAGTCCCACACTGCCCATTTTTTTAGAGAACTCTGATGTTCTCTGCTAAGATACCTCCCTTGACTGCTGCACCACTGAGCCTCTCTCATCTCTGCATCTTCAGGGAAGCGCTACTGCAGCACTTCAGTATTTTCTGCCTTGCCTACCATCATACACCTCGGTCTTTCCACGAAAATTGATCAGTAAATCATGCACCCAAACCTTCCACCCTAATAAAATTTTTTTTCGTCAATCCGCTCAGCTCCACCTTCAACCCACTACTCATGGTTGGTCAAACCATAGCAATAACAAAGATAGATCTGAGACATACCATAGAATACTTGTGTAGATTTCTGATTTCATCTTGTATGACTTCTTCTCTTTCATGCACCATCAGGCTCTGATACTAAATATTGGCGCATCATCCTGGCATCACCTAGTACTGATGCCATGTTGCAAAAACCCTTGATCTTTAGCATGGATATGGAGAAACCTTCGTTCTCTAAGGACAGCATACCATAGATCCACCATCTAGATCTATATCGGGGTGCCTCATCTTTGGGCTTGAGGAAGGCACTCCCTCTTTCTAGGGCTTCTTCAAGAATTTAGGACAACAACACTAGAGAGTAGAGAGAAGAAAGATTGAGGGAGAAAAGATCTGGATTAATTGCACTAATGAAAACTTAATACAACTTATGTATTTATACATAGCGATTAGGCCTGACCAAAAACTCGCCTGGCTAATCCAATACATGAAAGCACTCATCGAGTCCATGTACACCCATGTCTCACATGCTTTAATCTTCTAAATCTAAATTCGATTCATACATGAGTTAGCTCCCTTAAGACCTCTCAAACCAGACCTTAAGACCCTAAAGATAAGTCGCTATCCTAGCCCCAAACAGACTCTCCCATAGCTCTACCCGTGCACTGAGCTGGCTCAGTCTCAGCACTGAGCCAGCTAACCTGAGACTGGGTTGGCTCAGTTTCAGACTGAGCCGACCAAGTTGCGTGCTGTGCCTGCAGTCTCAAAACATACCTTTTTGTTTGACCTGTTCACTGAGACTTAGCCGACCCAATCTAAGATTGAGTTGGCTAAACTGCAAAAAAGTCTTTTTCTATAGTTTTCATACTCCGACTTTAGTTTCTTGCTCCATCTTGTGTTTCAGATCTCCAAAGCACCAATCAAGCCTCTCAAGGTTCTCAATACCTGGATCTCAAGCCCATGGAGGGCTACACACCGTCTCCATTCTAGGACAACTCATGTCCTAGTCCTAGGACCACATCTATCCTATTCTCCTCGAAGTTAATATCCTAACTTCTCCCATGGCCTTTTAAGACTTGGGAGCACCACCAATTCTTATAATCTCTACCTTGGTGCCCCCAACCCTTGGCAAACCCTTGGCAATGCTCTCCTACATGATCCTGTTGTCACTGTGCACCTTGATAGCCTCTTATGCAAACATCATCTCTACCAATCCTCTTCAGCTACTGTGCATCCTTAAGGTCTTTGAGATGACCACCTCTACCGCTGAAGAGCTTGGCTTGCTCTTTGCACTATCCTGAAATTGTAGGATCCCTTCTACTTAGCAGCTGCATCATTTTTTTGGACTTTCCTGAAGAACCCACAGCATTTCTGTACAGGCACTCACTACATATCCTGACACGATCTCCTTAAAGGTATGCCTGTCCTCCTACACATGTTGCTCCACCTGGAACTGTGCATCATCGACGCTAGTGCTGGGATATAGCTCCTCCCTCTATACCACTCTACTCTAAACTCATGTCACATCTTCACCAGTAAAGTCACATCTACCTAATGCTTTATCTAAAATCAAAGTTCATCTGATGCCACAGAAGCTGACTCTGTATCCGAGTCTCTCAAGACCAACCATCCAACATTGTACTGTTGGGCCTGCCGCTGCACCTCGAGCACCATCGCTGTCCCTTCGAACCCTCCACACTCCGTGGTCCTCTTCGAAGCTGTCTCAGATACCTTCGCAACCCATGGGCACCTCTGAAACCCAAGAGCTCATCCAACTCTTCTGAATCCAATGACTAAATCCTAAAAAATTTTATCCTAGCACTTCTCCTCTTCTACCCCTACACCAGCCATCGCTTTAGTTGCGTCCGGATGAACTACAGTTCAAATCCTATTCTAGGCTCAGACCCACCTATCTCATTCTGAGCTTTTTGAGACTCCCTAGCTCTTCCTGAGATCTGCTCCTGATCTTCCTAAGATGCCTCCTGATACTCTTTGCTGAGGTACCTTCCTCGACTGCTGCACCGTCGAGCCTTTCTCACCTCTAGAAAAGCATTACTGCAGCACTCCAGCACTTTCTGCCTCATCTCAACACTATCTTCTATAGATATCTAGGTTCTTTCTTGCTGCATATAACTCATCCTCCACCTGAATCGTAACTCTTCCTGATGCTCCTATAGAAGAAATCTAATCACTACCCAGTCCCGATCTGCTGGACCTCTATAGATCATCCATCTCCATCTCCCTCAAGGCTCCATAAATTCATGCTCTTGTTGAACCATTGAATACATCTCCAACTACTTTCCTGCCTTCCTACAATCGAAGGACGTATAGTCACTTCTTTAGTTTTTCTTCAACCATTATCTCTTGGAAAACCTTTCTTCATCCATCAAACAGCTCTACACTACCCATTTTCTAGAGAACCCTGATGCTCTCTGCTGAGATACCTCCCTCGACTGCTGTATCGTCGAGCCTCTCTCAGCCCTGCATCTTTAGGGAAGCATTACTGTAGCACTCCAGCATTTTCTGCCTTGTCTACCATCATACACCTCGATCTTTCCACCAAGACTAACCAACAAATCATGCACCTAAACCTTCCATCCCGAGAAAAATCCTTTCTGTCAATCTGCTCAACTCCACCTTCAACCCACTACTCTTGGTTGGCCAAAGCACAGCAATAACAAAGATAGATCTGAGACATACCATGGAATATTCATGCAGATTCTTGATTTCATCTTGTATAAATTCTCCTTCTCTTTCACGCACCATTATACTCTGATACCAAATATTGGCACATCATCCTGGCATCACCTAGTACTGATATCATGTTGCGAAAATTTTTGATCTTTAGCATGGATATAGAGAGATCTTCATTCTCTAAGGACAGCATACCATAGATCCACCACCTAGATCTATGCTGGGGCACATCTCTTTTTGGGCTTGAGGAAGGCACCCCCTCTCTCTAGGGCTTCTTCAAGAATCTAGGGCAACAACACTAGAGAGAAAGAGAAGAGAGAAGAAAGATTAAGGAAGAAAAGATCTGTATTGATTGCACCAATGAAAATCCAATACAATCTATGTATTTATACGTAGGCATTAGGTCCGACCAAAAACTCTCTTAGCTAATCCAATAGATGAAAATACTCACCAAGCCCATGTACACCCATGTCTCACATGTTCTCATCCCCTGGATCTAAATCTGACCCATACATAAGTTAGTCCCCTTGAGATCTCTCAAACCAGACCTTAAGATTCCTAGGATAAGTCGCTATCCTAGTCCCAAATAAACCCTCATATAGCTCTGCCCATGCACTGAGTCGGCTCAGTCTCAGCACTGAGCTAGCTAACCTAAGATTGGGTCGGCTTAGTTTCAGACTGAGCTAACCCAGTTGCGTGCCATGCCTGCAGTTCCGAAATGCGTCTTTCTATTTGGCCTATCTACGAAGACTTAACTGATCCAGTTTGAGACTGAGCTGGCTAACTTACAGAAAAGTCCTTTTCTACAGTCTTTATGCTCCGACTTTGATTTCTTTCTCCATCTTGTGTTCCGGATCTCCGAAGCACCAACCAAGCACCTCAAGGTTCTCAATACCTAAACCTCAAGCTCGTGGAGGGTTATACACCACCTCCACCTTAGGACAACTCCTATCCTAGTTCTAGGATAATACTTATCCCGGTCTCTCCAGAGTCAACATCCTGACTTCTCCCATGGCCTCCCAAAGCTTGGGAGCACCACCAATCCTCACAGCCTTGAATTGTTTCCAAAGGTTACTAAAAGAAGTTGAAATTGCTTTGAAGAATGTTTCCCTTAATGTTGTTGGGCAGATAAAAGAAGGTGAAAATCTATAGAACTGTTCAAGCCCATCGTTGCTATTATTTGATCCTCCAATCAAGAAACATAAAGGACGGTCCAAAAAGTTGAAATCATACTTAGATAAAGGGAAGAAGATTAATGCTTAAAGGACTAGCAAGAAACTAAGGATTATGCCCATAGAAGCAACTAATGTAAGTGGCAAGGAAAGTACGAAGCAAATGAACACCATAATATAGTTGGGCATGTCCAGTGCTAATGAACCTCTCAATGCACTTAGGTAAGAGTTGGGCCTACATATCTAGTATTGTTGTTAGCTTTTCAACCGACGTTTTTTTGTTTTTCAACCATCATCTTTTGATACTTGGTTGTTGGTGCTTTAACTCATCAATCTGAATTTTAATTACATAATAGCAGGTTGTGGATGCACAATGTCACTGCTAATGAGTATAGACATTTTAGTAAGGTATATCGATTCTATCTTGTACTTGATTATCTTTGTGTCTACGTCATTATTCTTCTTCTTCTATTTGGGAAGGCCTATAATGCCTCATATTTCTTATTTTTGGGAGTGTAATAATCTTTGTTTATTTACGGGAGAAATTGGTAATAAGGCCAGAAATGTCTCTCAATTCAATTTCAAGCCATGACATACCACATAGGCCTTTCCCTACGCAGTCTAATATTGGGTCATCCACTCTCTTTTACTCAAGTATTGAATTACTCTCATCTTTGTAATTACAAAACTAACTTAATTTCTTGGAAAATATCCAATAAAAAGCCATTTATTGATGTCATATTAATTTTAATGCAGGAATTGACAATGCCAAAGTTGTATTGGCCACCGACGAATTTTAACTATGCCGGTGATGAAATTTCAATAAAATGCATGATTTAAATAATAATATAGATGCCCGCAGTTACGGACAATTTATTCAGGTACAGATGTTTAATTAAGTCATTTTTACAACTTGTTTGATTATTCTAATATTTTGGCTAATTAAGCATAATATCTCTTCATATATATCACATTTATCTTCAGGGAACTGCATCACCTTACTTATTCGACATGAATATTATCCAAGTCAAGACAACACAATAGGCGAGGAACCATGAATTTCAATGTTGCTGGTATGGTCTAATTTAAAGATAAACAGATTAAAATTTTTGGGATATCTTTTGCTTAATTAAGAATGAGTGTCGTAATTTTTGGATTTTGATTTTTTTTTTTAGCATTTCATCAATGGACTACAGGCCGAGTAGATTGGGACGGTGTGAGAGCTATCACATAGGGAGCACGTTTTGTGCTTATGCTTTAAAGGACTTGTTGAAAATTTTTGTATTTGTATTTTAATGATAAAAATCTGAGAGTCATGTATGCTTAAAAACTAAGGTATTATATTTTGGATGATGTAGCTGAGGTACTATATTTGAAGAACTGATTCATATTTCTCTTTCTTTTCTGTTTAATTATTTAAAATAGTCGAAAGGCGATGGAAAAGATAAGATATAAGCATTGGCTTTAATTGAACTAAAGTGCAATAGAAATTTTATGGAAGCTCAAAGTCAGAAGTTACTTGAAAGGATTTTTTTTTGTCCAAAATTATATGAAAAGATCTGATCATTAACAGAAAAAAAAAAAGGTTGTTGGAGTGGCCCGTTCAAGATCGCAGCAAATCTAATGGTTACAAGGCCCGTTCACAGCAAATCATGAAAAGATCACTCTTAGGAATTGCAAGGTACCTGGGGAGTGATCATCTATCTTGGTTTGCCGAGTTCTTTTTGTTTGAAAACGGGAGTCGTCTGAAAAAAGGATGACAAGTATTGGGACCTGGGGAGAGGTCACGTGTAGTGGAGGGGGTTAGGAGAGGTTTGGAGTTCACGGGATGGTGAGGGGATGCAAAATCTAAGTCCCGTTCGCTAGGGCTTACCATAGACGAACCCTTTCTCTAATGCATTATAGGAGAAATTGTTGGTAGGCTGTGGGAAACAACTCTTAATTACAGCGAGAAGACCTGTTCAGGTTTCAGCCCATACATTGGAAACTCATGTTCGCTAATGGCAACAAAAAAGAACGCATGGTTCGTGGTCACAGAAATTCTATAGACAAAACCGATGTATTGGGAAGATGGTTTCATGTGTAGAGAGGTAAGGTCGGTCAATGAGCTGACAAAACTAGGAAATTTAGCTAAGAGTAGTTGATGAGACTAGTTGTCATGGGATGTACATGTTGAGGCTCATAAAATACAATCACGTCATTGAAACTCCTATTGTCGTGAGATGTACATCTAATGGACAGGAGCCTTTGTGGCAAAGTTTAGTGAGTTAGTACATGGACAAGTGCAAACCCAGAAAAATAGTTGGGATTAAAATTTTATTTGATTTAGCTGGTGTTGATGATGAAATTTTTAAAAAGAAGATAGATAAAAGAACAATATTTTTTTTTTTAAAATTTATGTATAATATAAAATCATAATAAACAATTATTGATTTCCGTCTAATGAATAAATTTCGTAGATGTAAACTTCCCAACTTTATCCTTTTAACATGCCATAAATTAAGCTGATCCACCTGTTTAACTCTATAAGCACTTTGCCCATATGTTCCCTACAATAGCTTCTTAGATCTTTAGCTCTTCAATTTGCCATCATCAATTGATTCTTAAAGGTATTGCAAATCTTTATGATATTGAATTGTTGAATCTAAATATTTGGGAAAGTCATCTAGTCATTAGAGACCTTTTAATCCTACTAAAGATTTGTTTGGTTCACGGGAAAAAAATTTCTTCATTAAAATATTTTTCTTGGAAAGCTGATGCTTATATATATGATGTCTGGAAATGTGGTTTTTGAATATTTGGTTAATCATGAAAAGTTGCATATTGTGGAGTGGCTTATGTTTGATTGAACATATATTTTTCTAAAATATTATGTAAATATTGAAGAAACTTTTCTGTTGGTCAGATCGGATCGGATCAGAAGCAGCAAAATTTAAAACTTTTTCAGATCCTATCCAGCCTAAGATTCATAGATCTAATTATAAATTCTAGAAATTAAAGCATGCATACATAAGGTTAGTAATCATATTATCTTGCACGGGTAGACGATCTCCATGATCTGACGATCTGAATTTTGATCGAGATTCATCTTCAAGCCGTGCATGCGTCTGACCTCTATCGGTATCCACTCAGATTTAGATCTAAACGTCTTCTTCGGCTTGATTTGACTTGAGCAAGTTAGATCTAGATCTCTTAGACCTGTCTTTGATTGGATCATCGGTAGTGCTTCGATCGACACACGATCGGATCTTCTTCTCTTGCACAGGCAACACTCGACTTTCGAGAACTTGGATCAACCCAACCTTTGGGCATGGGAGAGAGAGAGGAACTAGAGAAGAGGGAGGAGGCAAGGAGGATGAGGGGCAGAGCTTCGCAATTGAAAAATGCAATGCATAAAACCCTTAAGCAGGAGGAGGCAAGGAGGATGAGCTTCGTAATTGAAAAATGCGATGCATAAAACCCTTTAGCAGGAGGAGGTAAGGAGGATGAGAGGCAGAGTTTCGCAATTGAAAAATGCGATGCATAAAACTCTTTAGCAGGTTTCCTATTTATAGAAATAGAAAATCTAGAGTCCTAGGGCTTTAAGTCTTTGACCGGATCAAAGACCTTAAAGCAAAAGGACTCTCTAAGAAATAAGTGGTGCCTCCTCTCTATTCTCCATGTGTTTTGTCAAACAAAACTCATATGGGCATATGCTACTCTTATCAGATAAGAGTTGTTCGTGCCCAGATAACCTCGCCCTCTAGTTTGAATTAAACCAAAACCCTTTTGACTTGTTCAAACTTAGTTAAAATCCAACTACCTTTCTCTTATCTATATCTCCAAGGGGTGCACGTCAGGAAGGGGCGTGCACCTTCTTTCTCTAGAAAGTAGATGGTGCACGCCCCTAGAGAGGGCCTGCATCCTCTCTTATTTGCACAAGACCAAGTCAAAATGGGGGGAGTTATCCTCTTTAAGAGACTTTAGGGCATGCCACTAAATGGTATCCAGATGATCCAAATTCAATTTGGCTCAGTCCAATCCAACAAAAAATCTAATGTTGAAGAAAATTAGGTTCAATCGTGTGCTAGCATGATTTTCTTGAACCTAATTGGATCAAATCTAAATCAATTGGACTGATTGAATCCAATTGAAAACATCTAGAGCCAAAACTCTTGTTTGTGTAATCCCATATATAAGTTCAATTCTATATGGTAAAGGGATATGTCATGATCTCCACCATTGACATCATCGAAACTTCTTTCGATGGATCAGAACTCTTTCTAATTCAGCCAATTAGAAAAATCAACCATCAAGATAATTTTAATCGATCCCATAATCCACCAGTGATACCTAGCACTATATGGTGGTAATCCATCAGAACTGAATAAGAACCTCTCGATATAGTTATCGTATGACTCGATTCTTCTATCATGAGTCTCGACATGATCGAGATTAAGGTCAACTCGTCAAACCTCATACCTGTCATATGGACTTTAGGACTTAATCTCATGATCACCATAGGACTACTTCTCTACTTAGGTTAATAGATCCTATCTTGGTGTGATCTAATTTCTACAATAAACATGCTATAGCCAACGTACACCTCAGAATTCCATATGACTAAAAAATTGAGTTATGGTATAGTCAAAGTATAACACGCTCAAGATGAATTACCAATGAACCTCAGGTTAGAGAACCAAACACACAACTATAGCAACAAGCAAGTCATTGACGAAAAGATAGATCTTTTTATGACTGTTCGAAGTTGATCATACTTAGTATCCTTGTTCTTAACAAGTACCTGTACTTTCATTCTAATATCTCTACACCATAGATTTAAGATATATTTATCTTAAGAAAGTGATCAAACACCAATCTTTCGGATCGATTACCATCCTCGGGATAATCCTATGATCGAAAGCTATTTATGAGTTAATTATGATAACACATGTCTTAAATTTTTAACTCTTGAAAATATATATCATCATATGCATTAACCCAATGGATGAATTACATACATAATTAACATAAATGTAATTGAGAAAATAATTTATAAGTCATAATTTATAAATTATGCATATAGAAAGTATTACATGTGTCGGTCAATCTGACTTCTAGGATATATATCTAACAAACTCCCACTTGACCTAAAGCCAATTGGCTATAAATTTAAATCCCAACTTCTTAAGATGGATTGGGTTTCAGTTTTTTATTGGCTCAAAAGCTTTGTTAGTGGATCAGTCACATTGTTCGCAGTATCGACTCTCTTCACCTCGACGTATCCCTTCTCGAGATAATCATGGATGAGGTGGAATCACTGCTTGATGTGCTTGAATTTCTGATGAGACCTCATCTCCTTAGCTAGGATTATGGTATCGTTGTTGTCACAATAGAGAAGAATGGCATCACTTCTAGCTCTGTAATAAACTTCTTGAATTAGAATGCCTTCTTCATAGCTTTCAAGGCAGTAATGTATTCTGCTTTCATGGTAAAGTCTGCAATCACTATTTGCTTGGAACTCTTTCAACTCACAACATCATCATTGCACAATAACATGCTTCCTAATATCGACTGTCGATCATCAATATCAGACATGAAGTCAGAATCTAAATATCTCTGCACTTGGAGATCTCCATTATCAATGACCAAAAATATTTCTTTAGTCCTCAAGTACTTAAGGATAAATTTTACAGAAGTTCAATATTTTTCATCTGAATTCGACTGATATTTACTCGTGACACTCACAACATGAGCGATATCAAGTTGTGTACAAAACATGGCATACGTAAGGCTTTCTAATGCTGAAACATAAGGGATCTTGCTCATGCATTCAATCTCTTCCAGTGTGTTAGGGCATATCTTCTTGAAGAAATGAATACTATGTCTGAAGGGTACAAGACCCCTCTTGGAATTTTTTATGCTGAATCTTTTCAACACCTCCTCAATGTACATCTTTTATGATAAACTTAGCATCATCCTCGATCTATCTCTATAGATCTTGATCTCTAAAATAAAAGATGCCTCACCTAGGTCTTTCATAGAAAATTCTTTAGACAATCAAACTTTTATCAAGATCAATATGAAAATTTTATTTCCAATTTGGAGGATGTCATCGACGTATAATACGAGAAAGATAATAGTGTTCCCACTAATCTTTTTAAAAATACATGGCTCCTCATTTTTGATGAAATCAAATGATCTGATTACATCATTGAAACGAGCATTCCAGCATCGAGATGCTAGCTTAAATTCATAAATGGATCTTTATAGTTTACAAACTTTATGATCACTATCACTGGAGGTGAAACAAAGTGTCTGTTCTATATAGATATCTTTCTCTAGATATCCATTTAGAAATATCATTTTTACATCCATTTGCCATATTTCATAATCAAAATATGCTATAACGGCAAGTAGTGTACGGATGAATTTAAGTATAGCTACTGGCGAAAAGATATCTTGATAGCATGTTAACAACACTCTTTTGCCATAAGTCTAGCTTTGAATGTTTCTACATTTTCATCTGCACCAATCTTTCTCTTGAAGATTTATTTACACCCAATAGGTACAATACCTTCAGGTGGATCTACCAAGGTCCAGACTTGGATCGAGCACATTGAGACAATTTATGACTTCATTACGTCTAACCATTTAGGAGTCAATATCTGTTGTCACCTCGTTAAAGATTTTGGGATCATCACCATATATCCCATTTTCTATGAAAAATATTTTTTCTACATCCTCTAAAATAATATCTAAGTATCTCTTAGGAGGATGAAAAACCTACTTAACTTATGAGGTAGAAAAAAATATGTGTGGATCGGCTCAGACTGAACTGGTTCCTCAAGTTTCATAACTTCTTGCTCTTCAGAAACTTTCTCTTCGAGCCTAAACTATCTTTCCATGCCTTCATCTTGAATAAATTATTTTTCAAAAAAGACTCATAATTATATTATGGTCTTCTGGAAGATAGAAAAAATATCCTAATGATTCTTTAGGATATTCGATAAAATGAGCTCCAAGAAACCTAGATTCTAACTTATCCGCCTATTGTCTTTTGATATAAGCTAGACAACCCCAAATCTTCAAATGACTCAGACTCAATTTCTTACCATATCACATCTCATATGGTATGGTAGAAATAGTTTTAGAAGAAATCCTATTCAGTACATAGATAGCGGTCAAAAGACTATATCTCCAAAGAAAAATGGGGCGAAGCTCATCATGGAACAGGCCATATCTAATAAGATCTAATTTTTCCATTCTAAAATTTTATTGAGTTAATGTATTCCAAGTGGAGTCCACTTTGAGACTATGCTATATTTTTTAAGATAGTCCAAAAATTTTCTACTAAGATATTCACCTTCTTGATCTGATCGAAAAATTTTAAAAGATTTTTCAATCTATTTTCTACTTCATATCTGAATTCTTTGAACTCTTCAAAGATCTTAGACTTATGATGCATAAGGTATATATATCCATACTAAGAAAAATTATCGATAAGAATAATGAAGTAGAGAAAATTTTCTTTGATTGATACATCAAATGGGCCACAGACATCTGAATGCACTAGAGCGAGTAACTCTATGGTCCTTTACTCTTGTCCTATAAATGGCAGCTTGGTTATTTTTTCTTGAAAGCATGATTCACAGATCAGATATGACTCAAAAGTTAATGGACTCAACAATCCAATTTTCTCTAATCTGTTAATCTTATCATCTCCAATCTGACCTAGCCTTAGGTGCTATATGTACTTTTCATTTATACTATCTCTAGATCATTTAGATCCTATGGCATTCACACTTTGCTTAACATAATTCATAGAAACATCAACATCTAAATGAAAGAGATCATTAATAAGGAAACCACTACCAACTTTATTATTTTCAAAATAAATGTTACAGAGGTCCTTATAAAAACTAATTACATATCCTTCCTGTGTCAAGTAGGAGATAGAAATTAGGTTCCTGCTCACAGCATATACAAAGTAATAGTCCCTAAGTTCTAAAATGCTTTCAGATGGTAGTCACAGAGGGTATATTTCTATGGCTACAGCAGCAATCTTTGCTCCATTCCTAACATGTAGGATCATTTTGCCATCCCTCAGCCTCCTGCTATCCTTAAGATCCTGCAAAGAAGTGTATAAATGAGCACTAGATCCAAAGTCAAGCACCCAATTAGATGTAGAAAAAACTGTTAGGTTCATTTCAATGATGAGCATATCTTTAGAAGGTTTACCTTCCCTCTTATTCTTCAGAGTTGCCAGATAAGCAGGGGAGTTCCGCATCCAATGGCCATCGGAGTTACAGTGAAAATATTTTTCTTTCTCTACGATCTTTTTTTTCGGTTCTACCTTCTTCTCATTCTTTTCCTCAACTTCTGCTTCTTCACGAACTTTTTTTTTTTTAGAAGACTTTTTCTTAGAAAAAGTCCATTCTACAACAAGTACTGAGCCCCTTGAACTTGTCAAGATGCCTTCAGTAGTGACCAGCATGTTCATAAGCTCGGCCAAGGTGCACTGAATCTTATTTATGTAGAGTTTACAATAAACTACTTATATGAATTAATTAAGAACTATAGAATCAGATCAATCTGCAAGTCCTTTTTCATAGACATGCCAAGCTTCTCAAGCTCTTTAAGATTCTTGATCATCAACAAGCAATGATCATGGACTAACTGTCCATCACGCATCTATACTTTGAAGAGTCGTTTAGATACTTCATAGCGAGCTACATGGCTCTGCTCACTATACAACTCTTGTAGGTGAGCCAGCATCTACCTGACAGTCCTCATGTCCTCATATTGGCGCTACAACTCATTTGACATTGATGCCAACATGTAGCATCTAACTTTATTATCATCGTCTAACCACTTATCATGAGACATTCTCTGATTAGTGGTTGGATGGGTTAAGAGAGAGGAAAGATCCTAGTCTAGGATATAGATCAATTTCTTAGAACTCAAAACTATTTTTAAGTTTTAGAGCTAATCCTTGAAATTAGGTCTGGTCAATCTATTGGTTTCTAAGATTCTGGCTAGGAGGTTGGAAGCAGACATAATTCCTGTAGAGAGTTTAATTTTCTAGTTAGACTTTGTATTATGACTTAACCAATTTATTTTAAATTTTTTTATTTTTAAAATAAATTAGGGCTTCTATTATTTTTTTTGGATTCTTACATTTTCTTGGAAGAGATGCAAAAATCTCTATGATTAAAAATTTTTAGTGGGTGTTGCGGTCTCATCGATTGGCTCACCATCTCATCTGATAGTTATTGGTAATGAGTCAGTTGATGAGTGGACAACTTTTATCCAATATTTTTTTAAATAAGTTATAGCCAACTCCGATCTCTAATTCATGAAGCTCACCATGTTCAGAATATTGCTCCACTCCTTAGTTAAGTCAGACCCACTATTTGCATGAAATGGATTCGTGATTAAGACCCTCACCATATTTAGAATATTGAGCCCAACCCTTCCTCCATCTCGAAGCATCTCATGTCTAATAGTATGATTGCATCTTTTCGGTGCAACTGAACCATTATATCTAGTTGAGAATAATCAATCTCAGAAAGAATCCACACAACTATAATGGTGAAAGACCGCATGACTTAATATTTTATCAAAAAATTTTAATTTAGATCTCATCCTTAAATAGTTTTAACAGTTATGACTAACCTAGTGGCATAGGTTAGCTTGAATTGTTGGCAACCTAATATAAAACTAAATCGACCTAATTGACCAGGTAAGTGAGGTCGGTAGAAGAGATATGCCATTAACTCGTCATAGATGCTAGCTAAACGAGTAGCTCCTAATTAATGATTATCGATCATATCTACCAGACTTACCTTAAATATCAATTTGTCAACTCAGAATTGATCGAGTTCACCTACAATCCAAGCTTAAATCATTGAGCCAGATTAGGTCTTGAGGTGACCGATAATATATGGTTATTAATTGATCTTGACCAAATTTATAATTATTGGGCTAGTCATAGAGCACTCTTGATCCTATCCTCACCAACTCTTGATTCTGTTTGATCAACTGCTCATGCTAGACTTAATCAAGCTACCCACACCTTGAACCCATGTATTATGAAAATGTCTTAGATCCTTTTAATTCTCAATTTTTAGATGTAATTATTTCATAACTTAATTCTTAATTAAGTATAACAGGATTTGTAAAATAAAACATGAAAAATAAATTATAGGATTTTTGGATCTAGAGTTTAACAGAAAGTAAGTTTATTTATTTGCTTTTCTTCTTTGTGAGGACCATCACAGTGGCTCCCCTACACGCCATAAGAACACCCCATTGTATGAGAAAAGAGGGCCTTTAAATCCTTCTTTCTTTTATGACCAGACGGCCATGGTGACTACCTCATTCGGAATACTTTTCTACTAAGGTCTAGATCTAGATCTATAACATGTATATATCACATATATGAAAATAGATCTAATCTAATCATGCTTTATATACATGCATCTCATGTATCTATTAAAAATATATCATATGCATTTTTAAACTCATGCTATTTTGATCTCATCAAAAACATAATCTAGATCTATGATCCAACAACCTATTTCTGATACTAGTTGAAAGAACTTTTCTACTGGTTGGATCGGATCAAATTAAATGTAGTGAAATTTAAAACTTTTTCATATTCGATCCAGCTTGGGATTCATAGATCTAATTATAAAATTTAGAAATTAAAGCATGCATACATAAGGTTAGTGATCATATCACCTTGTGCTGGTAGACGATCTTCATGATCTGATAATCTAAATTTTGATTGAGGTTCATTTTTAAGCCGCGCATGCATCCGGCTTCTATCGATATTCACTTGGATTTAGATCTGGATGTCTTTTTCGACTTGATCTAGCTTTAGCAAGTCAGATATGAATCTTCTAGATCTATCTTTGATCGGATCGTCGGCAATACTTCGATCAACATACGATCGGATCTCCTTCTCCTGCATAGGCATCACTTGACCTTCGAGAACTTGGATCAGCCTAACCCTTGGGCATGGGAGAGAGAGGGAGAGAGAGAGAGGAACTGGAGAGGAGGAAGGAGGCGAGGAGGATGAGAGGCAGAGCTTCACAATCAAAAAATGCGATGCATAAAATCTTTTAGCAGGTTTCCTATTTATAGAAATAGGAAACCTAGAGTTCTAGTGCTTTAAGTCTTTGACCATATCAAAGACCTTAAAGCAAAAGGACTCTCAAAGAAATAAGTGGTGCCTCCTCTCTATTCTCCATGTGTTTTGTCAAACAAAACTCATATGGGCGTGCACTACTCTTATCATATAAGAGTTGTTGGCGCCCAAATAACCTCTCCCTCTAGTTTGAATTAAATCAAAATCCTTTTAACTTATTCAAAATTAGTTTAAATCCAACTACCTCCCTTTTATCCATATCTCCAAGGGGCCCATGCTAGGAAGGGACGTGCGCCCTCTCTTATTTGTGCAAGACCAAGTCAAAATGGGGGGACGCCCACTCTTGGCACCCTCTTATCCTTATCCTCTTTAGGAGATTTTAGGACATACCATTAAATAGTGTCTAGATGAGCCAAATCCAATTTGGCTCAGTCCAATCCAACAGAAAATCCAATGCAGAAGAAAATTAGGTTCAATCATGTACTAGTATGATTTTCTTGAACATAATTAGATCAAATCCAAATCAATCAGTCTGATTGAGTTCAATTG
>QRFJ01000112.1:655257-715257 GCA_006176705.1 Cocos nucifera | reverse complement strand
AGAGGGGTTTCTTAGGTTCTGATTGGGCTTTTTCTTGAAGAAGATGGGATTTTGTGTGAGTTGTGGTGATATGAGTTGGTGTTTTGAGGTTTTGAGATCTCTCGAACCTTCTTGACCCTTGCATCCCATGTATCGCATGGGATTATAATCTAGTATATATATATATATAATATAAAGTACAAAGTGTATGATTAGATCTAACCATCTACCAATCAAGGCCAAGTATAGGTTGAACTAAGGTCCAATAAAAATAAAAAAAGGGGCCTTGGCCCAAGCTAGCATAATCTTGGTCCAAAAATTTTCACTTGAGCACAACAGGTCAATTGAAAATAGAAGGCCTTGGCCTAACTCAAATCAATCCAAATAAGTTGGGCTAATCTAGTTAATTTGACTTGATCAAACAATGCTTGGTCCGACTTTTGTTGAGAGAGAAGATGAGTTGTGGCCTTGAACTGCTCGATTGGAGGAGGAAAAGAAATAAAGGAGGAAGGCTTTGGCTTTTGAGCTGAGCAAAAGGAAAGTAAGAGAGAAGAGGAGATAGAGAGAAAGAGGATGAGGCTCTTGTCTTAGGGATGGCATGTCTCCAAGAGTAGGGTGAGTTGGGGGTGGCTATCATTAATAGGTTAAAGGTGACTTGGGGGAAGAGAGGTGACTGTGGTGCCTAAACAAGGAGAATGAGAGGTTTTGCTGCTATATGGTAGAAAATTAGATATTTTAAGAATTTTAAATTTGTAGCCAAAGTCTAGGTTGTTATCATTATGGAAGTTAAGAAATTGTTGCTATGTTGTGCTTAAATGGTATCTTTAAAATATTTTATAGTTATTTAAAAATTTTCATTTTGGATAAGTCATGTTATATAATCTATCAAGCTTTTTACCAAGTACTTATGCTTACTATGTATTTATTTTCATAATGAAATATGTTAACCACTATTTTCTATATACCATTCAAAAAATGATATATGATATCTTATAAGAATAACTAGCCATCAAGAGGTAGTTATTTTCAAAATTCATTTATAGGAGCAGTTATTTGGACACTTAGGAGGGATTTATCCATGGAGAAGTATACCAGTAATTATTTTTAATAAGTTATTGCTAGAATTAGCCACCCCCTCCATTATAAAAGAAGAAGAAGCCTTTGTATAGGCCTTCCACGCTCTCATAGACATGTGATATCTTTATCGACATGGATAAGGCTTTTAAGCCTCTTTGTTGTATATTTTTTTCTTTTTTTTTGAGTAAAAAAAAGGACAAAGCTTAATAAAGATGTAGAGTATGGCACAATAAGTACATTAGAAGATAAAATAATGGTCAAGAAGTTCAGAACTATAAGTCTGATCAGTGATGATAATCTACCCATCCAGTGCTTGAGTTGCTACCGAATTGGCCACTCAATTTCCTCCTCGACATATGTGGATGGCCTTGAATGCAAAGAGCACCTAATTTCAGAGTTGAATATCTTGTAAAAGAGGTTTCGTTGATAGCTTTTGTAAATAACTTGCATTATATAAAGAGATGATAATAGTGGAATCACTTTCAATCCAATGTTGTGAAACTTGAAAATATTGAATATTTGAATTACATATCTAATATCCTCCTATGCTGCCATAAATTTAGCATTTGGTGCTAAACAACAAGAGAGGGGGCGATCAGTTGTCTATAATAGGAGAGCATTATGATCTCTAATGATGAATCCAACTATGGCTTCCTCTCCTCTAACAGTTCCATCAAATTTTAGCTTCAAGATACCGAGGAGAGGGGGGAAGCCATTTGACAAACTTAGCACATAATAGGCTCAAATAACTTTCACTAATACCTCCCTAGATCCTTGACCATGCCCCATCTTGTATCTGCTTAGAATAATAAGCATCATCTAGCAAATAAAAGAAGACCTTACTAGTTGAGTTAGAGTTAATAGTTTATTTTGAAATAACCTACTATTCCTTGCTATCCACAACTGCTAAGCTAAATAAGCCATTCTAGATCTTACTCTCTTCTCTATAAGGTCATGGGCCAATATAGTTAGCAATACTAACAAAGAAGAAGGGATAGACCTATAAGGATTGTAGCTTAATTAGCAACTGCCATCATTACTGTGCATAAGGGCAATTCACAATGATATAATTAGTCTTTAATTTGATCTTGACATAAGTCACAAGATATCATGTCTTTGCCTATAATGCCCCTTATGTGTAGCTGTTAACAAGAAAATTTCAACCATACAAGCTTTCAACAAAAGGATTTAACTTGTAGGGGTAACTACAATTCCCAAATATAGCTTGAGAAAATAGAATTATTTGCATAAGATGAAGCACATGAAATTGAGACTTAGTACTAAGCAACCATATAAATTGGGATTGATTATGTAAAGCAATAGCCATTATTATATATGATGGAACCTTGTTGGGGTTGTTGGTAGTTATACCTTGAGCTTGGGACGTGGTGTTTAGTAGTCAATACTTTAGCTTACAATGATTAATCCAAATTAAACACCAATTGGCTAGCAAGCTTACACATGAATGCTTGGTGCTGGGTGCGAAGTGACTTGAGTTCTAGTCCTTCTTGTGATTTAGATGAGCACACCACATTCTAAGAAATTAGACAAAATCCTTTCTTATCAACTTCATAGCCTCACAAAAAGTCTCTAAAATCCTTCTCTAGCGACTAAAGTTTATTAGTTGGGAAATGCACATCAGCCATAGTATTTACAAGCAATAATGACAAAATCGAGTATTGCAAAGTTGCTTTTTCCTCAAAGGATAGAGCTTTCTATTGCCACCCATTAATTTTACATGCCACCTTATCCATGAGGTACCTAAAGTCATTAGGTGATAGTTTGGTACCTGATAGAGGGATAGTAAGGTATTTCACACTCCCTTCTTTAATCAAAACTTGGAATAGGTGGTAATTTGAGATATGAGATGTGTAGGAGTAAGAGAGCTAAACTTGATGGAGGACTTTGTAGCACTAATGGCATACCTCTATAAGTTGCACTACAGATTGAGCAACATCTTCAAACGCATCCCTGATTGTTGCTTTAGCCATCAATGAACAGTTGTCGATAAAAAAATATGAGAATTGAAGGCCCCATCTTGCTTGGTTTATAAATTTGAAGAGTATTTGCTTCCACTGCAAGCCATATCAACCTAGACAAGATTTTAGAGTAGACAATCAATATATATGGTGAGAGAGGAAAACCTTATTATAGGCTCATTAATATGTTGAACCAGAAGGTAGGTGTGCTATTAACTAATAGTGCAAATTTAGGGTTAAGCACACATTTTTGGATCCACTTAATAAATCTTGGATGAAAGTCAAAATTGGTTAACACTATGAAGTGGAATTGTCAATTAATGTGATCATATGCTTTTTCTATATCTACATGGATGGTTATAAGGCTTCTAGATCTAGGTGCTTTCATCAAAACTACATAATTTCTTGTACAAGCAATATATTTTTGGTAATATTATACCCTAGTACAAAAGCTTCTTGAGTGGTTGATATTATAGCGAGCATGCTACTTTTGAGATAGTTGACTAAGATCTTAGCTACAAATTTCTAAATAGTATTGCATAGGCTAATTGGTCTATAGTTGTGCATCAAACTAGGTTTTGTTTTTTGATGATTAGTGTTAGCATTATGTAAGTATTTTTCCATGAATGAGGCGTAAAAGCATACTTGAAAAAATGTTTGACTATAGTATGGACATCAATTTTAATAATATATTAGAACTCATTGAAGAAGAATAGGAGAAAACCATGAGGCCTTGGTGCTTGTCTAGGTGCATGCTCCTAATTGCCTCTTCAATATCTTCCTTAATAACATCTATGATTAGTTGTTCATTTTATTGCAGTGTTACCCAATTAATAAAATTAGGCAGCTAAGTCTAGGGCTCATGAGGTGGTTGATGCCATTTTTGTTGAAAATAATTTAGTAGTATTTCTCTAATACTCTCCTCTCCTTCCTCCCTATTATCCTATTGATCTTGGACAATAGAGATATGATTTTGATGTTGCCTCAATAGGAGAATGATGAGAAAATTTGGTGCTTGCATTGCCCTCCTTATACTAGGTCATCTTGGATTTTTGCCTCCAGAAAGTTTCCTTTATTATTCAGTTTTTATGATAGGCTTATAAGATCTTTAGTAGCTACATGTACTCCTATTTTGTCAACCTCCTAGGCTAGGCCTTCTTTTGCTGTGATTGCATTAATGCTTCATATAAGGCCTCACAATTTCAAAGATGTTGCCAACATGTCATGTATTTCATCTCTAAAGTGCTGCCTTTATATTCTATAGCTTAAGTGATAAATAGACCTCCAAAGAGTGGTCACTTGCACATGTCTATGCTTGTTGAACCACTTCATGGGTACCTTTACATACTAACCAGAATATTTCAAATTGAAATAGCTTAAAGCCTATTATTGTGTGATCTATTATAGATAACAATATTAGACAATAATTAGGTGCATATTACGCTAAATGACATACCTTGGACTCCAAAAATAATGCTAGCTAGAAGTCCAAAGCAAAAGCCTCCTGCAGCCTCTCCCACACTCGAGCCAGATCCATTTGGTTATTATATCAGATATATGCGGATCCTTGATAGCCCAATCAATAAGGCTAAAGGATTGGATGAAAGCTTTAGGCTCATAAATGTTGTGATTTACTTATAAGGGCTTACTTTCTTTTTTGTCTTCTAGATGTAATGTGCAACTGAAATCCCCTATTAAAAGCATTGGTAAGCCTATTGTCAATGCTATATTAGCTGATTGCCAGATAGACCTATGATGTAGGTCATTTGCCACCCCAAGGATCCATGTGATTAGAATGAGTGAAGGTTATATTTTCTGGATATTTGCATCGTACTACTATAAACCCTTTAGATAGGCCTATAGTCAGTAATATATAGATATGCCACAAAGAGCCAAGCACACAAATACTCAACATATTGATCCTTTTGACAACCGCATTTCCAAAAAGCAATAGATATCTGGGTTATAAGTATGTAACATATTTTTATTATAATTTATAGAGGGGCAATTGGTAGCTCTTCTATAGTTTTAAAATATCATCTTTATATTTGTAGAACAGTTGTTTGATTTGGAAACTGATGACCTACTCTATCATAGATTTCGCTTAATAGACCCAAGGGGCTCTTTTCTTGTTCACTTATTAGACCCAAATACTCATTGAAAACTATAAGGGACCCATCTTATGACTAGGTTCTAGCTGGTCAACTCCATTGCCCACCCCCAAATAGAATTTTAACTGACTAAAGTACATGGACTGTGCATGTTAGAAACATTACTCTCGTAGTTGACTGGCTATGGAGAGGTGGAAGATATAGTAGCCCCATTTGTAATCTTCTACATGAGTTCCTTGCTTGGTTAGCAGGGGAGGCTATGGTGCTTTGTTGCTCTATTATTGGCCTAGAGTCCATTATTGTTAGAGTAGCAGAGGTAACCTAAATCAAAGATAATGGCTGTACACCTGGTTGGTTTTCAAACTCCTCCACAATAAGAACCTTGGCCTGCATCAAGGATTCAGAACCTTGATACAACCCTATGGAAAAAGATGGCCCAACCTCCAAATCTTGAATATCACCACCATTCTTGATTGCTGGTCCTCAAATGGTACAAATTTGTAGACCCTTGCAATAGTGACCCATTTCCTTGAGCATGATTGGAGGACCTCAAAGAGGATTGATATGTAGCCTTCCTTGTTAGAGCTTAACCCATTATTTTAGCTACAGAGGATGCTACTAATGTTGATGATTTACTACTTTTTGCACCAATAGCTGCTCCCACCAGAACCCTAGTTGCTCTAATCTAAGGTCCATACAATGGCTTAGTTTTTGATGTTACAATCAGTGGGATAGCTGAAAAGTCATTAGTGAGATGGCCTAATTTTCTATATAGGTAGTAGAGGTCCAGTAGTTTTTCATAGATGAAATCCTACTAGGTTGTTTTGTCCCTAATTAATACAGATCTTAGTCATGGGACATATGGGCTTTGAAATGTCTATCTTAACATTCACTCGAGCAAGACTTTTTCTTGTTATAGATTCGGTCTATTTATTTTGGAATAATTGCAAACCTTCCTCTAACATGACTCAGAGAATTTTCTCTTTATCCCATAATTCTATTTGCAGCATATCCCTTTCTAGTTTAAAGTTCAACCACTAAGGTTTGAAGGCCAAGAGTTGGCCAACCAAGGACTATGGTCCTCTGGCTATCACTCACAACCAAAGAAGAGGTTAAAGAGGAGAACTCCCCTGAAAGCGGCATAACCTAGAGATTGCTTTCTAGGCCCAACCTAGCCCTCATGTCCCTTTTAACAAACTCTAAAAGTAAACCTCGGCCAAAAAATTTATCCATTAGGGCTGATTGCCACTTTGAGTAAGCCTAGTCAATTTCATCATTAGAGAAAGCCACCATCTAAGTGAATTGCTGTTGAAGGGTCACTATCTCCTCCTTGGTAGCTTGAGGCATCTCCCACTAGAACCTAGGGACTCCCTGGACCACTTGGGACTAGAAGTAGTTGGGTTCCATAGCTTTGGGCACATCATGGGTGGGAGACCTCAGAGATGAAGAAATCTCCTTCCTTTTGTCAAGATTTATCTTGCCAATTGTCCTCTGCATTGAAACTCCATGTGGATTAGTTGGATTGGGGTCCAATATGGAGAAACTTGATGCCTTAGTTTTTTCCTTAGCAGGGGTGAGAATGAAACCCTTGCTTCTTTTCCTTTTTTGGATAGCATAATCAGGGCTAGTTGACATCTTTTTTTCTCTTCTTTCTCCATCTATGGCGAAGGTCTAACTTTCTAGATCTAAAATTATACTTAGAATTCTTCATTGGTATTTACAATCATTTGATGTTTGAAGATTGTATGAAATTGGATTGAGTAAAGGTTGATTTGTTCTTGTTCTTTTCTTTCTATTTATTTTAATTTTTTTTTTCAATTTAATCACTTGACTAATTATAAAAATCTTGCCATTGGCCAGAAACAAATCTCTCTTGCTCCCATCAACCTCCCATTGATCATGTACAAACAAGTTGACATTCATAAATAAATGGAATATGAACAAAGTTCAAGAAGATTAACTACAAGATCTCTCCCTAACCCTTAATGGTAGGAGTATGGAAGATATGATACTTAATAAATTATCTTTTCTAAGTAAGGATAACAAAACTCTACATGCATCCTTTTCATGAGAATGAAACTCTTAATTGATGTACCCTTGCATTTCATGATATGCTTGTACCCTACTATGTCGTGCACTAAGACCTGTAATATGATAATCGATCTTCACAACATAGTATTGGGATTCATCATCCATCCAAGGAGTTCATTGTTATCATTCACATGTTATACATATAACTTGCATGACCTTGGTAGGAATTTGCATCCAACTTATGCACTTTGTGTACACACACAGATACATACATACATACATATATATATAGAGAGAGAGAGAGATGGACTGAACTCTGCTCGACTGGATTTCAGTCCATATCCGATCAGATTTTTGATCGTTGGATCAGCGCGCATCTACGCCACACACCTAAAAAGAAAAAAGATGCATGTCTGCACCTAAAAAAAAATTTTTTCAATTTTTTTTGGGCTTGAAGGTGCCTTTAGGCCAAAAAAAATAAAAAAAAAAATCTGAAACCTGCAAAAAAAAAAAAAAAAATCCTACAGAAGAAAAAAACTGATAGTTTAGAAGGAAAAAAAAAGGCACACTTTCAGGGCCAAAAAAAAGCTGAAAAAAAGGCACTTTAGGCTGGAAGAAAAAAAAAACCTGAAAAAAAATAGGTGTAGGCGCCCGAAAAAAAAAAAAAGCGAAAAGAAGGCGCCTTCTTTCCTCTTTTTTTTTTCAAGAAGACGCTAGCGTGCCAGCTTTTTTTTTTCATTTCAGGCACTTGCGTCTGTTTTTTTTCAAGCACAGAAGCCTATTTTTTTCAGCCTGAAGGCACGTCTTTTTAGACACGCTATTTTTAACGTGCTGATCTAACTGTTGGAGATTCTATCGTATATATGCTGGGTATATATATATAGGTAGATTGGACTCTGCCCGACTGGATCTCAGTCCATATTCGATCGGATTCCTAGTTGTTAGATCAGCGTGCATCTTCAAAAATAGATGTCTGAAAAGGTGCGCCTTCAAGCTGAAAAAAATAGGGGTGCGCCTGTGCTTGAAAAAAAATATTGGAAGGATTAGTAAAACCAATCCAACATACACGTGGCGCGTTGAATGTATACTTGCATATGAAAATATGTCGTCAGCCAAAGATGATCTAGAGATAAATGTTGGAAGGGATTAGTAAAACCAATCAGAAACATTTAGGACTGTTTTAACACATAACACATATCATAAAACAATCTCCTCTTGTCTATAGGACTTTCTGATCTCTAGACAAGAAATTCCAGTCCTAATTCCTGTTAAAGCTTATAATATCTGTTGAGCATTAAGGCCGGGCTGGTCATAGACCTCTCTACATGTTGGTCAGATGCATGTAATTGGCCATGGAAAAGAGGAGGCATGCCTAGCGCAACATCTAACCACTGAATATAGCTCCTTTGGTTGAAAACACTTATTGCTATATCCTCACGACTGGAATCTCTTGTTTACCTAAGCGTCGGGTAATGGCAAAGTCCAACCAAAGTATGTGTGACTATCCTTATTTATCATTGTTTTGGCCATGTAATTGTATTCCTCCTTTTTCTTTCTTCTACCTGCCAACTGAAGGCTTTTACAAATCATTTTGCCACCAAAGTATGTGACTATACTTGTTTTTGCCATGTAATTGTATTCCTTCTTTTCTTTCTTCTACCTGCCAACTGAAGGCTTCTATAAATCATTTTGCCACCAAAGTATGTGACTATCCTTATTTATCATTGTTTTTGCCATTGAATTGTATTCCTCCTTTTTCTTTCTTCTACCTGCCAACTGATGAAGGCTGTTATAAATCTCGGAGAAGTTACAGCATTGATATCCCTTGAGATTGCAGCAAGAAATCCTTCAATGCTTCCTTCATGGATCTATCTAGCTTGCTTCGATACATTGTAACATCCCTTTCACTATTGGTAGCCAGTTGGTCACCCACCAAACAGTAATCTGACTACTATCAGCCCATGGAATTTGATTCTAACTTCAATACGCAGTTTTCACTGCCGAAAGCTATCTCAAGCTCACCCCACTCTGACAATTTTCCAAAATCCAATCGACTCTTTGTAGGGCCAACCATGCCTTAACATCGTTTTCACATCTTCTCCATTACTTGACATCTTTGTCACATCTTCTCCATTTCCTTTTCTTCTTTATTAACCACACAGAAGCTTTGGTGGTAGGACTGCTTGTGTTGCTTGGTAGTTAAGCTTGGAATCACAACTTGGTGTATGCTATCCATCTGCTGAAGGTTCTCCACCCCTCATTGCACACCCCCCCCCCCCCTCTCTTTTCCAAGGTGGGAAGCAAAAGGGAGATCCTTTGCTTGGAATAAAACACAGTGGCAAGGATCCCCTCTTAAGTCAGAACCCAAAGAATAACCTTTTATTAATGAGCTTAATCATACTAGGAATATCATCATATCCATTCCCCCACATACACATTCTCCATTAAACTAGAAACCAATTATGTAATAACAACTCAAGGAACGATTATCTTTTCCACCAATCTGTTACATGGGAACGATTATCTTATCCATTCCCCACATACTAAGCTCGTGGTAATGCTCTTAAGAGTTGAAAGCCGCCCTAAGATGCTACAAGGAGCCCATGGGTTGACCCTGGGGTAGCATCTATAACTGCTTTCTAAATGAAATGCTTAATTTATTGATGCTACAAAGCTTCATATGTCACCCTGAAATTATTTATACTTGTTAGGCACTTATTTCTCAACCTTTCCATGATCTTAGCCCACCATGTTATCTATACCCGAGATGGTAATTAAGTGTGAAAGGCCATGCTGAAAGTGGACTCTCATGTGACCCAAGAAAGAATCCACTCCACCCTCCCCCATCACGTATATAAAGTTCCATGAACATATATTGCATGGCCAAGTGATGGAGGCCCCTTCTATCTTCCAGCCTTTCTCTCACATGATAGCTGAGGGGGATGTTGTCTGGTTCGAAGCCGTTCGCATGAAGAGCACCTTCCGATGATGATCTCGATCTCTTCCAAGGGAATGATTTCGGACCAGGCTTCATTCCCCTCATCTCATGGAGTCCTCATCATCAGAGTCCTCTTGAAGAGATCGCGAGAGAACTACAAGTGTCTTCAACCTCCCAAATGGATGCCACTATCTTCAGGAGAAGTAAGTATAGTTGTAAAATTTTAGCTTATTTTTTATAGAAGGGAATTCTACTGTTGTCATAAAAAACGTATCTAGCTAGCAACTGCCTTTTAGATTGTTTCACAGATTCAACACTCTTTTTCCTCAATCTTTTACCAAATGGTTTGACATATGGGCAGTTCTAGTGTGAAACAACTAGTGAAGGTGTATCTTTGTCGTAATAACTTGACAAGAACCTAGTTTTGCCACCAGGGTCTGCTTGGTAGGAGTTTGCAAGAATATTTGGGGAGAATAGCAGTTTTCACTTTATCACCAAGCACAGAAGATAGATTCTCTAGTGCACCCACCCTTCAAAGGTTCTTTACACTGTCATTATAGCACTGTGCAAGACTGAAAAATATGATGCTTGCCTTATCTTTGTTTTCCTTCTTTTTATCACCATGTGGTTCTGATCATCTAAGAAAAAGAAAAAAAAAAAGTGTACTCTAGAACAATTCATATAATAACATTCTCAGTTGGGATATGATCCAATGTTAAGCAGCGTATACCAACATTTCTTCTCATTTGGGTGACATCCTCGATTGTAACATTCAGATTTGTCGTCAACCTTACGTATCCACTGATCATGAAAAGATTGCTTGGAAGTCTCAGTATGCGAAAATTTCTGTATCAGAGGTTTGAATCTTAGGTGAAAGTGTTAGGTAGAACTGGTTACCCAGATGAGTGCTATGTTTCCTATTAAGAAATGCCCATCTTGGTCTCTCTTTGCGGGAACTTGCTAGTTTCCTGACTATTATCTGCACCAAGAGTTTTCCCACAACATGGCTCATTATTAGCAGCTTGTGATTTGTCTACCATCTCCGCTAATGATGTCAGTACTTGACTCACCGGCGGCAGCCAATCGTGGATCTGATTCGCTGCTTGGGTCCTATAAGGTAGTAATGGTATATTTGATTAATTGAAGCAGAGAGCAAGTCTTCAATGGAGATGATGACACTGTTTTGAATATTATCTTACAGCTTGACAAGTCAAGATGTTAACAAACCATATTCATCATCATCATCATCATTACAATTGAAGGTCCTCTTAGCACACATCTTTGACGATAAAGAGTAGGTGCAAAACCTTCGCAAATCTCGGTCATTCGTGATTGCTTAGTAAAACAGTAGACTAATATAATGGTCTTAATTATCAACATAAACACTCATTTGTGTACTTGGTATCTGGTATATTTATGGTGTAGTGAGACTAGAATGATAACCAAACAGTTGTGAAGCAAAGGAGCTCACAATTTCCTCGGGCTCATCATTCAAACTTGTTGTGAAAGTCCATGCATCCATTTTGAGTGATGCAAGCTGGAAACTCTGCTTTTGTCCCACACCAACTAAATCATAGAACATGACAAAGATGGGACCCATTTTAATGATGGATCCACATTGATCACCTTCTTCATGCTAAGTCCTCTTTTAACACATCTTCCATGGAAGCCTAGCTAGCTCCATATTTTCTCCATTAAAATAGTAGGGCTTAGGCATCATAAGTCTGCAGTCAAAGGGAGATGGTGTTTATAGTCTGGCTTGCAAGATACAGAGAGACTAGTCAAGGAAAGGGGTGGCAGATGGAACAGCTGAGATAAGAAAAGCCTACATAAAATCATTCTAAGATGGAGGAAATGATGCTAGCTTCCATATTTCAACTAAACTTTTGACTAGGCTCAGGAAAAAAATTTCCAAGGACCAGTGTGAAGAGACTCCATCTAGGGGGATATTCTAGCACAGCTCCCTCCGAAAGAGACCACTTCATCAAAGAAATTTTTGAGCCATCATTAGGTTACTTGCAAAGCATCGTGCTATAAAGCATCTTTGCTTAAATCGGTCTTGCTTGGTACAATCTAGTGCTAGCTCAATGCAGCAAGTATTTTTTCCATCATGCCACTGGATAACCTGTGCTAAGTGTGTTTTATTTTGTAAAAGAATCCAATTGAACATAGAGAACCGCACCAAAAGTGGGCACCTAGACTTGTTTTGTTCCAAATCCTTAGGCTTAAAATGAATTATAGCAATGGATTCAGCCAGCCCAACAAGCTCTTCCCGGTACAGGAGAAATCATATCCTATACTGGGTGCACCATGTCAGCAGCGATACCATAGGAACAATCCGAGATGAGACGAGGGAGACAATCAGGACGAGCTACATGATGAACGAAACCTATAGAAACAAAAAATTTGTTTGGTGTGGTGCACCGCTAACATGGTGCACCGGGTGTAGGGTATAATTTCACCGAGTATAGACCATGCATGGGTTCTATGGAACAGCCTATGTCCTCATGCATGTGAGCAGAAACACATAAAAAATGTTAACAAGAAGGATCAGAAAGGTTTAAAACAGAATTAATAAGAGCATGCACATGAATGGGCCCCATACCTCATCGTTTTGTCTATCATATAAAATTTTTAACCAATTCTTTTTCTGCAATGGTTAGATATGGAACATGTTCTGATTGCATTCATGCCTCGATGGTTATATATTTCTTTATTTATTTGCAACGAACTAGAACGTAAATGGAATAATGGTCTCACAATCCAACATCCAGCAAGCCCAGAATTATGCAGTCTAAGCTAAGATCTGCGGTTGGATGCCTAACCAGCTCATTCTTGGGAAATTTAACAAGTGATAAGGCATGCAAAAGGTATGGTGAAAGAAAGATATAACTCAAGGTTGGAGGTCTATATATATTTGGCTCTCTAATGCCACGATGGCTTCAAATCTTAATAGGGACGACCATGGTTCGGCCATCATCCATACCTGCAGCATATTTATCTCGGGATGGAGGAGGGTGGTTGGAGTCGGATGGGTTTGATGGATTGGATTATAAAAATTATTTTTTTATAAAAATCAATTTTAACTTCAAGAAAAATTCATCTTGTTAAGATCGATGGTTGCCACCTCTACCTCTTGGTTGAACTATCATGATGGATAGCATATGAGCAATTTAACATTAAAATAATAAGGTGGGATATAGCATATGAGCAATTTAACATTAAAATAATAAGGTGGGAGATGATAGATTCCATAATCTCAGGGCATTTGATATATCTGAAATTACGTTTTCAGATGAATTCAGGAATCAAAATTTTTTCTTGAAGGGAGAATTTTGGCATCCAGCAATATCTCAAGAAGATTTTTTTTTTTTTTTTTTTAAGATCAATGGGATCAAGATCAATAGGCCTTTGTTAAGTCCGAACCAAGTGGTCTAGGAACGAGACGGTTTGGAAACCGCTCAAGATGCTTCGCCTTCTCTTTTCTCTCTCTTTCCACCTGAAATATGTAGATTTTAGCTTAAAAGAAATCTCATTAAGGTAAGAAGCTACCTCATTTCTTTTCTTTTTTTTTTTCTTATTTTTCTCAAAATACAAATCCATATCTTCAAAAAATTACTAAATCTAGTGGAAATGTTGTCAGAATTTTGTGAAATCATGATGTAATACTTGAATTCATGCTCTAGAGCGTGGATCAAAGCTCAAAACCTGCGCCAAAAAAACAATTTAATCTAAACATATTTAACCCATTTAATGAATTTTGGATGTAAAATTCATGAATAACATTTGGTATCACCTTTATAGCATGCCACAACTACAAAAAACAATTCTCCATGATGATTGCATGAAACCATCCAAAAACACAGGATTAAGCACTCTGGAGGAGTACGGAGACTTACAAACTTCTCAAAAATGCATCAAGTCAAATGGATCAATCTGTGAGGTTTATTACCAGTTCTGACTACTACACATCAGCAACGTATAGCCACTCGCTGTACATAGCTTCCCAAAAAATATATGGCCAAAGAATATTACAATCCCCACAATATAACAATACTGACAAAAAATAATCTACATTAAAATGCAAACTAATAAATGAGTAAGCCTAAATAAGAAACAAATTAACTTGGTTCCCGTAGTGAAGCTTACGATGAGCACAGGTGTGTCAGATTAATTAAGTATTTCGGATAGCATCTTGTATGCTGCTGCGTTCTCAGCATCCTTCACCCTCGACTTGGGGTCACTCAATGTAATAGAAGTATTATCTGAAGTTTCAACTTGAACAGAACATACGAATCTCCTGTCATGAGCTGGTCCATCTTCTCTCTCAATTCTGCAAATTTGAATAAAATATGTAAGCATAGGTTATGTTTCTCAAACTACTGGCAGCATGAGAAGAGTGTCATTTCTTAAAATGGAGAATTTAAAGGAAAAGAAAGGAACCATGGAATTGTTCAATGATGTGATTATGAATGCAATGATGCTCGTGTCCTCATTCGAATGGTACTGACTCTGAAGATGCTACAAAGACACTAGGACACCATGCAATGTAAGCATTATCCAACCTATTTTCAGGGGAAAAAAGATACATAAAAGATATGACACATGTACATGATTGGAAAAACAGAAAGAAACCAATAAAAGCATGCGTGGGGGAGGGGGGGTGGGTGGTCTTGGTCTCATGTTATTAGTTCCCACATATTTGTCATTCCTTATTTTCCTCTTAGAATATTCTTTTTTACTTTGATGCATAATACATATTTCAGTCAGTGAGTCGATTAGCTATAAAAGTTTCGATCTAATTTGATTCTTTCTATTTCTTCCTTTGAGCTTGATTTGTTTCCAAGAATCATACCCCCTTTTAACATAATTCTAAATTTGTATCCCTTATTTGAGTAGATTACAATATCAGCTTCAATTTCATTTGATTCCTTTCTAGTTCTCATTTCAGGTCTGGAGTCAAATGATTCACCATTGAGATTTTCAGTTGTGACAATCCAAATCATAAAAACTCATTCATCCTGAAGCAAACAAGCTTGCAGGATTCAAATCTCTTAATGCAAGGGATCCAACTTACTTGGCAAGAGGAACTGAAATTGCTTTTGTCCAAGCAACTGAAAAACTCAAGCTTTTCTGATTCAAAGCTTTTCTGATACCAAGTAATATAAGATGCCTTGAACTCTCATACTAGATAGGAAAGAATATATATTGGGGATAACACAAAGGAGAGAATTGGAGGAATTGAGTATGAAAATGTGAGACTCCTCAACCACAACAAATGAGATTGTGGTTACTTGAAAGGAATCATCATTAAATTTCCATCCATCTCGTGTTCTTTCCTTGATGCTGGGAGAACTTTGTCTTAGGATGAGTATCCCAACAAGGCAACAAGCACCATCCAAACTTAGAAAGCTGAATAAGTAGCTTTAAACTGCACAAAACTGAACAGAAGAAATGAAATCATAGTAACACTAATGATGAGTTCCAAAATAAACGTTCCGTTTGATAAATTGGTATCAAATATATGTGACACGCAACTGCAAAACCTGAAGATTTGATGGATAGATTTTTCAGTTTTGTGTTATGTTTATGTTAAATTTAACAATTTAGAAGTTTAAATATTTTAGATCATCTTCATAAACCTTTTCCTTTATCTTAAAATAGGTAGGTTTAGATTATCTTTAGATTGAGGTAACGAATTGCACACCAACATTTGTTAGTTTTAGCACTATTCATAAAGTTGGTTGGCTTAAAAATCCAAAATTCATTTGATTATTTCCAAAAATAAGTTTTGCTGAGACTTCCATACCCCGTCTTCTTCCTCAGTTTCTCCTTCTTGTCTTTATTTCATCTTTAATTTGTTCTCCTCAATAATGCTGGGTGCTCCTAAAACACTGTGTTTATGTGTGTTCCAATATAGATTTAATAATCCATTTTGAACAATAACATAGCATTTGCATGCATGCAGATAATTTCGAACTCATTTTACTTGGTTAATTTAATAGCTATACGTGCAACAACTTCAGGGTCCTGTTATCATAAACAATCTCTGTTCTAAAAGAAACTGGGTTATACAGTGTTTATGGAATTAGTTCATCTGGGCATATTTGCTGACAAAACCTAAGAGGAACCGATGAAAAAGATCGGTGCATGCCTGCAAATTTGTTTCGGATAGTCATTGCATATGCATAATGATATTTGTGGTTGTTGCAAAGTTTAACTTATGAAATAGTCATTCTCATTGCCATCAATTGAAATATGATGATATCAGGCCCTTTGTCCTTTGTATTTGCACAAATACCCTGAAACTCTTACAACAGTGTCCTTGTGGGTTTTAATGCACAAAATATATCATAGTTTCCGCATCTCATTTATTAAGTGGAAATTTTCTACCATGCACAATGTCAATGCAACATTATATAGTTGCAAATATTGCTTCAGAGAATGTCAATCTGATTGAGGCCTAAGGTCAGCTTCAGAAATGTAAGCAAACAACTAAAGGGTACAAAAATAATCTATTATTTTTTACATGAAGAAAAGTTATTTTTAAAATGGCAAAATAGCATAAAATTCTATTGGCCTCATTTCAAGTCTTAATTAATAGACATAAGGCTTCAGGTATCTATTTTGAAAGGGAAAACAGTTCATTATTGAATCATGATAAAGTGCTGCTTCACCCTTGGCATGCCTCAGCAAGCGATGAGTAAGCAAATTGAAGAACGAAATTAAAATTCTAAATTAAATCCTAACTCATGAGTTTCTGGCTTAAACGGATATCTGGCTGCTTTACTACCTAGTTCATAATATGATCAATGTGAATACACCAATTTTTCATAATTTAAGAGCCTCTGAGAATCAATGGAGTATGTAGAGAGAGTCTCTCAAATTCTAGGAAGGAGGAGAGTTTTTTTGTTCCGGGTTTTTTTTTTAGAATGTGTAAAACTGCCTTGTAGTTTTTCCTTTTAAATGGGGTTGGGTGGTTACTTTTATTGACCACCCAAAACTGGCATTCCAACCCCCCCTTTTTTTAAAATCATCTTGCTTAATGGGTCGAGCATCATGGGCAGATCAAGTCTCATATACCAACATCTCCCACTCCCACTCGCACATCATGGGCTTGACTCATCTCCATCCATATTTCTCATCTATTCATACTCAACAAATAGACCATGCAACTAGCAAGTATTCAAGAGTTTATTTATCATGCACCTGTTAGGGATACATAACAGCTTATTCCTAAGAGATCAACGTACTTGCCATATCTCAGACTAATTTTGTTATATTAGTCCTAACATCTCCGATCCCACTATTAACAATAGAATTAGGAGCATGTTTTGCCTCTTTCACTACCATGTATTTATAATTATATTCTTTTCCCTCATGGATGATATAACTGACCCGTGAATATAAGTATAGATGTAGAACAAAACTATAGTCTTCCTTTCCTACTCAAATCTCTTCATTTTAATTCAGCTACTTTTCTAGACATGCCCCGCCGAACTGAACCATGCATGGCCATTAGGGACATACTAAAGTAGCAAACACTGAAATAAATTTTTAAGAATAGTCGAAAGCCCTTAAGGATAATGTTGGTGCAGAATTTGGTTGATGCCGGATCGAGCTGGAGCTGAGGAAGAAGAGATCGTCGTCGGTGACCTGCAAAATGAAGTCCCGTCTGGAGTCGGTGGTGGTGGCTTCGGCAGGACCCTCCAACGATCAAGTCAGCTCTTCTGACCAACAGAAATGGAGTGCTCAGAAAATAGTTCGGCTGCTGAAGGAGTTCGATTGGGGTTCGACCGCTGGAGGAAGAATTTCTGATCGAAGCTCTTCCGTGATTACCAGTTACATTAGGCTAAGCATCAGACTGGACTTCGGCAGAAGCGAAGTTTATCCTCAATAATAGTCCTCCCACTTTCGAGTTCGAAATTCGAAGGGAGTACAAAAAAGACGACTGTCGAAGTTCTTTTCCGGGCTCTACACCCATTGAGGTTGAAGCTGGGAGATCTTATCTCTAGTCGAGTTAAAGTTGAAGGAGATCTTATCTTCTGAGGTTGAGAGAGGTCTTATCTTCTTTAAAGTTGAAGCTCAAGGGGAGATCTTATCTCCAGCCGAAAATCTTATCTTCTGAGGTTGAAGGAAAAGATCTTATCTCCTGTTGATGTTGAAGCTCGGAGGAAATCTTACCTCTAGCCAAGGTTGAAAAAGATCTTATCTCCTATTGACGTTGACGTTGAAGCTCGGAGGAGATCTTATCTCTAGCTGAGGTTGGAAGGAGATCTTATCTCCTGTTGACGTTGAAGTCAGGAGATCTTATCTCCAGGTTGAAGAGATCTTATCTCCTGACGTCTTATCTTTTGTTGAAGTGAAGCTCGGAGGAGAAGTTTATCTCCAGCCGAGGTTGAAGGAGATCTTATCTCCTGTTGACGTTGAAGCTCGGAAGATCTTATCTCAGATCTCGCCGAGGTTGAAGGAGATCTTATCTTCTATTGAAGTTGAAGCTCGGAGGAGATCTTATCTCCAGTTGAGGTTGAGGAGATCTTATCTCCTATTGACGTTGAAGCTCGGGAGATCTTATCTCCAGTCGAGGTTGAAGAAGATCTTATCTCCTATTGACGTTGAAGTTGAAGCTCGGAGGAGATCTTATCTCCAACCGAGGTTGAAGGAGATCTTATCTCCTATTGACGTTGACGTTGAAGCTCGGAGGAGATCTTATCTTCTGTTAAAGTTGAAGCTCGGGGAGATCTTATCTCCAGCCGAGGTTGAAGAAGATCTTATCTCCTGTTGACGTTGAAGTTGAAGCTCGGGAAAGATCTTATCTCCAGCTGAGGTTGAAGAGATCTTATCTCCTATTGACATTGAAGTTGAAGCTCGAGGAGATCTTATCTTCAGTCGAGGTGAAAGAGATCTTATCTCCTGTTGACGTTGAAGCTCGAGGAAGATCTTATCTCCAGTCGAGGTTGAAGAAGATCTTATCTTCTGTCGACGTTGATGTTGAAGCTCGAAGAAGATCTTATCTCTAGCCGAGATTGAAGAAGATCTTATCTCCTATCGACGTTGAAGTTGAAGCTCGGAGGAGATCTTATCTCCAGCCGAGGTTGAAGAAGATCTTATTTCCTGTTGATATTAAAGTTGAAGCTTGGGGGAAGATCTTATCTCCAGTCGAGGTTGAAGAAGATCCCATCTCTTGTTCACGTTGAAGCTCGGAGAAGAATCTCTAACCGAGGTTGAAGGAGATTTTATCTCCTATTGACGTTGACGTTGAAGCTCGAAGGAGATCTTATCTCCAGCCGAGGTTAAAAAAGATCTTATCTCCTGTTGACATTAAAGTTGAAGCTCGGGGAGATCTTATCTCCAGCCAAGATTGAAGGAGATCTTATCTCCTATTGATGTTGACGTTGAAGTTGAAGCTCGAAAAAGATTTTATCTCCAATCGAGGTTGAAGGAGATCTTATCTTCTATTGACGTTAAAGTTGAAGCTCGAGGGAGATCTTATCTTCAACCGAGGTTGAAGGAGTCGTTGCTCATGTTAGGATGAGGTTCTCCTCATGTTTCTAACATGGCCACTATTGATTACTTCTTCCCTGTCATCACATAGTTTTTGTACCAAGAAATAATAATATTAAAATGGAGGAGTTTTATTAAAGGAGAATTACTAGTAGTACATCCTCAGATTTTCTGAATTTTAAGATCGTGGGAGCATTATTCCTCCGAGCTCCTTCAGACGATAAGTTTCGGATCGGACGATCTCCTCTATTTCATACTAGCCTTCCTAATTTGGGGCAAGCTTCCCCTGGCTTTGAGGTTGAGAGATGGTGGCTCGCCGAAGCACTAAGTCCCTCAGAGATAGTGTTGATGATGTTGGTAGGCAGTCGATCTCCTTGTTGTTCCTCCCTTATTGGTGGTTCTAGCTACGGCAGCATCTTTGGCCAATCTTCTCTTACTTTAGATCGGCGTCTGAGGAATCGATTCAGCCAGCCTCTCTTGATGAGCTACTCGATTTTATCTTGGAGCTGAATGCATTCTTCAGTATCGTGGCCATGGTCACGATGGTAAAGGCAGTACTTGCTTCGATTGTGCTTGTTTGGAAAAAATCGTAATTCTTCTGGTCTTGGTAGTTGATTCTTAATTTTCATCAGAACTTGAGTTTTAGGAGTATTAAGAAGGGCGTGGTTGTAGAACCTTCCGAGGGGAGAACTTCTTCATGCCCTTCTGTCGGAGCTTCTTTGATGACAAGCTCGAAGAGGAGTTTGGACTCGCTTGCGCTCGGGGGGAGTTCGTGAGCACGGTAGAACTTCATTCGGCCCTCCATCAGTGGTAGATCTATTAGACTCGTTCGTCCGCCGCTCTTCTGTGGCTTCTTCATCTTTCAACTTGAAGGCTTCTTCCGCACGGGCATATTCCTCAGCCCAAGCTAGCAGATCGACAAAGTTTTGCGGTACTTTTTCTCCAAGGAGAACAGCAAATCGTTCTTCTGAAAGCCGCCTTTAAGTGCGGCCATTGTAATAGACTGGTCCAGGTTCCGAACCTTCAATGCAGCAACATTAAATCGGGTGACATAAGCCCTGCTAGATTCTCCCTCATTCTTCTTGATATTCATCAAGGAATCCGAACCTCAGCATGGACGTCGGCTGCTGACGAAGTGAGCCGCAAACTGATGGCTTATCTGATCAAAGAAGATCGTACCTAGCCTCAACATCGAGTACCAATTTTTTGCCGCTTCCTTCAAGGTAGATGGGAAAGCTCGGCATAAAATGACGTCTGGTGCATCATGGAGAAGTATTATGGTCCGGAAGGCCTCAAAGTGATCGACTGGATCAGAGGTTCCATTGTAGTTTTCAAATTGGGGAAGCTTGAAGTTCGGCGGAATGGACTCTTGCACAATTTGGAGAGAAAAAGAAGGATCGATGCAGACATCGTCATGGTGAGCTGGGGCGACGTGACGGAGTTCTTCAATCCATCGATCCATCTTCCGTAATTTTTGATCGAAGGCGTCATCTCGATCATGGATCTTGAAAGGCTTTCGACTGTAGATGGAGAAGATCTCTTCCGGAGGAGAATCATGAACCGAACAAGGATCCTCTGCTCTCTATTTCTCCTTCCTAGGGGCGTCGGATATACTAGCCCAAGTGCTCCTTCTTGGGATCGATTTCTGATATTTCGACGGTGGGTTTTCTAGCGGAACCGTCACCGAAGGTCGCCGTATGACCTGCACCATTTCGGTGAGGCCCTAAATCCACTGCATCAGTAGGTTAAACTACTCCAAATCTATCATGACCACTGGTGAAGGTGGAGGTTGAAGCACCGTTGATCGAGCAGAAACAGATAGATCCGGCTCAGATCTGATAGTAGAAGCAGTAGATCTCCAGATAGTTGCCTTCTTTGGAGGCATTTCTTGGGATTGAGGGAGAGGATGGAGATGAACCTTGAAGAAGAAGATCCATAGGATCGACTAAGCACTCCTTTAATAATAAGGGTACCTTAAAAACAGAGGGTCATTCCTCTAGCGCCAATCCTATTGGTGTAGAATCTGGTTGACGTCGGATCGAGCTGGAGATGAGGAAGAAGAGGTTGCCATCAATGACCTACAAAATGAAGTTTCGTCTGGAGTTGGTGGTGGTGGCTCTGGTAGGACCTTCCGACGATCAAGTCAGCTCTTCTAGCCAACAGAAATGGAGTGCTCAGAAAAGAGTTCGGCTGCTGAAGGAGTTCAGCTGGGGTCCGACCGTTGGAGGAGTTCGGCTGGGGTCCGACCGCTGGAGGAGTTCAGCTGTTGAAGGAGTTCAGCTGCTGAAGAAGTTCAGTTGGAATTCAGCCGCTGAAGGAAAAATTTCTGATCGAAGCTCTTCCGTGATTACCAGTTACATTAGGCTAAGCATCAAACTGGACTTCAGCGGGAGCAGAGTTTATCCCCAACAGATAACAATAGAGGTAATCGAACCTCAAGGGTCTCACATAGTAAGAAAGCAGGGATCCATTCTCTCACTTCCCTTATTAGTCGCATAGCACACATGGTATGAATCACGTCTTATAGTATTTACTTTTTTTTATAGTGTATATCATTTTCTAAAAGAAATATTGTATAAACTTAAATTCAGATATACCTCGGTGCCTAACCTGAATTGTTCCGGCTAGTATACTCTTAGACTACTATTCAAGAATTCATGTTTGGCTTGGGGACATCCATCTTTATCAAATATATCAAGGTGACATAAGTTTTATGCTCAAATTTAATCTCTTAGGATTTTCATGTTTAAAATGTCTCATCTTTGCATGCTCCTTGGCACCAGAGGCAATTGCTTGTATGAGAGGTCAATCTCTGTCTGTCTAATATACTTTACTTTATGTGCATTAAACAAAACTTTGCACATAATACTTATGTGTGGGTGTAATTATCAATAGGCATTGAAAAAAAAAATGAACAAGATGATCATTTAATAACATGAATATTATACTTAACACAAGTATATTTCCAAAGATACATAATTAATACTTGTTCACAAGTTTCACATGACAGTCTACATAGCTCCAACAATTTCTTATGTTTCATGTAGACATCTCTAGCTATTGGCTTGGTGAGTGGATCCGCCACCATTTGATGTATGAAAATATACCATGTAGCCACTTCCTTTTGTGCTATAATAACTCTCACAAAATTGTATTTGGTATCAATATGTTTGGTTCTTGGCTATCCTAGCACACTGCCATTGGTCCCTTATTACCACTTAGCATTCCTAAATGCAATAAGAATTTTTTTCAGCCAAATAGCTTCTTACACTACTGCTGAACATGCCATAAATTCGACTTCTATTGTAGACAAGGCTATATAGATTTGTTTCTTACTACTTTATAATATGCACCATTATTTAGCAAGAACACATACCCAGACATTGATTTGCATTTATCTATATCTCCTCCCCAATTAGCATCAATATAACCTCGCAAACACAAATCGGATATGTGATAGCAAAGGGAATAGTTTGTAGTGCCTTTTAAATATCTCAAAATGCTTTTGGTAGCTTTTAAATGCTTTTATCATGGATTTGATTGATACCGACCGATCAAGCTCATGGCATAACAAATGTCTTGTACACATCATAGCATACATTAAGCTTCCAACCGTACTTGAGTATGGTACTTCGGACATTATTTTCTCTTTTTGTGGAGTCTTGGAATACCTTTCAAGGCTCAAGCACTCGCCTTTTGCTATAGGAGTGTCAATAGAATTATAATTTTTTATATTAAAATGTTCAAAAATCTTCCTAATATATGACTATTATGAAAGAGCAAGGAGTTTTCTTGAACGACCTCGATATTTAACACTAAGAATGTAATCCAACTCATCCATATCTTTCATCTTAAACTTTGCGGATAACCACTCCTTTATAGCAAGGTCAAAATCTTTATTATTTCTAGCTAACAAGATATCATCAATATATAATGATATTATTACAAACTTCTCCATGGATCGTTTGATATATACACACTAGTTCTTATCAATCATTTTAAAATTATAAGAGATTACTGCTTGATGGAATCTCAAATACCACTATCTAGATGATTATTTTAGGCCAATATATAGAATATTGCAATTTGCATACTTTATTCTCTTGGCCTTTAACAATGAAACCTACTCGCTGCTTTATGTAGATTTCTTCGTCCAGTTCTCCATTTAAGAATGCTATCTTAATGTCCATTTAATGTAGCTCTAAATTCATTTGAGCTACAATGGCTAGAATTTAGCGAATTGAGACAAACCTTGCAACTGAAGAAAAATTTTTCTTAAAGTCTACAGCCTCTTGTTGGGTATAAGCTTTCACTATAAGACAAGTCTTATACCTTTCAATAGTTCCATCGACCTTGCGCTTGATCTTAAAAACTAATTTGTTCCCAATTGCCTTGCGCTTAGGTGGAAGGTCTACAAGTTTCCAAACTTAATTTACCTTTATAGATTCTATTTCTTCTTCCATTATTTTCTTCCATTGTTCCTTTGCAGGCAAGATAAAGCCTTATGAACTATTTTATGTTCATCACTATCTTGCGGAGTGATTAATAAAGCTTCCCCTTCAATTTCAAAATGACAGTGGGGTATGCTCTTACAATTGCTTCTCTATAATTCAAATTCTTTTAAAACAAATTCACTTATTCTACCACTCCCACTTGATTCCTGAGACCGAGACTTCTCTTCTTGTTTCTCAATTTGTCGAAGATCGACATTATCTGGTTCCTCCATTTTATATAAAGGAGTATTTCAATCAATCTCACCCTTGCTTAGGAAAACATTCTCAAGGAAAGTGACATCCCATGATTCAATTTCACCATGCTTCTGTCTGCATGTTCACCTAGGAATATATAACCTTTTGAGTATTCTGAGTATCTGATAAAGATATATTTATTTCATCTTGGACCCAACTTTTTATATAGATTAGAAAGGTCATGAACATAGGCAACAAACCTTTAAGGTCTCAAATGACTTAGGTCAGGTTTTCTATTCGTCCATGATAAGGTGTGGAAGAGACTAACTTCAAGGGTACACCGTTAAGAGTATAGGCAGTAGTCACCAATGCATCTCCCTAATAGGAGATTGGTAGGTTTGCTTATGCCACCATAGATCTAACCATTTCCAAAAGAGTTCTATTCCTTCTCTCAATAACTTCATTTTGCTGAGGGATTTCAGGAATAGTCAATTGCCTCATAATTCCTTTATCATTACATAATTCTTTAAATTATTTGGATAGATATTCATGCCCTCAATCAGTTCTTAAAGTCTTTATTTTCTTTTTTAACTAATTCTCTACTTCATTCACATGTAGTCCAAAACATTCTAGTGCTTCAAACTTTTGAGAAATTAGATAAATGTAACTATAACGTGTGAAATCATCAATAAATGTAATGAAATACAAAGCCCCTCATCTTGTTCTTACACTTATTGGACCATAGATGTCAGAATGTATCAATTATAATGAAAGTTCGGCTCTATTTGCTTTACCAAATATTTTTTTAGTTATTTTTTCCAGCTAAACAATGCTCACAAATGGGCATTTCCACTTTGGAGAGTGACCCTAATAGGCCTTCTAGCATGCCAAATATTTATATCCACATTACTATTCTTGGTAGAGGCATGTAATGAAAAACAACCATTGTCATGATTACACATATAGTGTTCAACATCCATGACAATAAAACCATTCATTACATAATCAAAATAATAATAAATAGTACCAATAAAAAAGTCCACGCCATTAGACCAAAGTTCAAACTGAAACCTAAACCTAGAAGAACAACTACAGAGACTAAGTTTTGTCAAATCTTGGGTGTATATAGGACATCATGTAACAGCAAAGATTGGCTACCATGCAAATCTAATTTGCAAGTGCCAATTTCTTTAACCTTGATTTTAGCATTGTTTTCCATATAAATCCATCTTGTTCTAGCTGAAATTCGATGATACTCCACAAATGCCCTTTGGTCTCTAGTTACATGGTTTGTGGCTCCTGAGTTTATAATCTATGAAAGATAAGATTCAGTAAACAATACTAAACTAGAAACATATGTCACATCGAAAAGTAAGATTAGGTGTTACCTTCTTTTGTGCAGAGCACTCACGAGCAAATTGACCTAATGTGCCATAATTGTAACACTTCATCTTGGCTTTATCTTTCTTTCTCCCAGACTGCTTACACTTCTTCTTGTGGTTGGTCTTGCTCTTCTTAGGTGTAGGTCCACCTTCCTTTTGCTTCCCTTTCTTGTTTCAATACCTCTTGCGTTTAGAACTCGAAGCCCTTTGGGAGCTAGACTTGGCCACAAAAGCCTGCCTAGGAAGCCTCGCCGCTATGAGGTACTTATCTTTGAGTTCCACATAATGGACAACATCAGTGAAGGTCTTGATGATATCATTATGAGTCAGATTAACCTTCATATGCTCCCAATTATCAGGAAGGGAATGGATCATAGCTTGCACTTGCTGCTCATTGGAAAGAAAATGACCGGCTGACTTCAACTTAGTAATTATGTTTGATGTCTCCCTTCGGTGTTGCTGAATTGTATGATTAGGGCCCTTCTTGTAAGTGTCAAACTTGATTCTTAGCTGTCTCAGTTTGGTAACCAATGTGCATCCAAATTTTTTCTTCAAGGCATTCCACATGGCATAAGCAGTCGGATATTGCTTGTACTCATATAGCAAGTCATCATTCATAGAGCTTACTAGAATGCCTCGAGCTGTGGAATCCATTCTTTTCCAAGCTCGGTATGCCTCTTGATCTCTCCTATTTTGAGCAGAATTATCCTCACCAGGGTCTATCATTTCATGGTGTATAGCCTCTAAGACTTTTTGTTTTTCAAGAACATATTGGATTTTCATGTACCAAATATTATAATTGTCACCATTCAGCTTTTCACCTTTATTCAGATCAGCAATAATATTTTTTGTTGCCATGGAAAATCTAGTTTAAAGTGACATACATGTATAATATCGGTACCCAAACACAACACATTTGATTTTGCCAATAATATAGAATAAATCTATGATAATTTAACACAAGGCATAAAGTCAAAAGTTCACTATATTCCCAATCATCATCCATTATCCTAATAGTCAATTATCATAGAATTAGTCCCATTATATCAAAATATTTATTCTAGATAAAAAACATTATAGATATTCAAGTCATTTAGAAATCCCATTTGATATAAGCATTAATTATTGAACACATGCATTTAATAGAAAATATTCATAACTTCAACATAAGAATATTTATATGCACGAGTCCAAATATAATAAAAATAAGTATTTAGTACAAAACTAAATACAAATAGTCCTAAGTAATTTATCTTCTTCTTTATTCTCTTATAAGTTTCATTATTAATTAAGCAACTATAGGTAGTGACCCCACTATTCTAGATGTCACTACAATCCTATACCAAGGGTTGCGTAGGGAGACAAACAACATATGAAATCTTTTTATGTCATTAAAAGATAAAAGGCCAGTATCAAGAATGTCTTGTATCTTTTTGTTAACGGCACTGATATGTTCACTCATATCATGTTCAGGTTGCATCCTGATGTCATACAATTCACCTACTTTCTGCCTCACTCACCTTCGTTGCTCTTCAATTCTTACAACTCCTAAAGCCCATATTTCAAGTACCATCTCTTTGAACCAATAATCAAAGATAGAAAAAAAATATGGCACATAAGTGAGGCCAACTATTTAGGACCCAAACATAATATGACATGCCTTCCCATGGTTTCTGGTAGACGTACTTTTGTCTACACCCCCCCCCCTCCCACCATATTGGCTATCTCGAGTCCCTTGATATGGTTGGTTTCACAATATGACAATGATAACACCATATTTGGAATATGTACAGTAGACAGCGACAGTGGGATTTGCTGTCAGAGGTCCCCTTCTACCTCAAGAAACCCCAATTTTTTTGATTTTATTCATTTTAGTCCTTGGTTTTCAATCTTTAATATCTCCCTCTACCGATGTCTAAAAATTTCAAATTACATATAAATTTAAAGATCTTGACATGTTCTTTCCAACCATATAATTTTTGAAATCTGAAACTGAATCAATTTTTAATTATGCCATTTTAAAGTTATGATTTTAGAAATTTGAAATCTCAATTTCTCTTAAATGGCTTGTCCGATTACTACAAAATTTTACAGGCATAAACCACACATCATAGACTATTTCTATAAAAAAAATTGTATCCTAATTCATGGTGTATAGTAAGATACGAATTTTTTCTAATCCATAGTGCAAAATTGTGCACACAAACAATTAATTTACAAAAATTATTCAATAACCAGTTATTAACATACTAAATTATGCCAAAAAATAGCCTTAATTGAAGCTATGATACTAATGAAGAATGAAATTAAAATTCTAAATCAAACCCTAACTTACGGATTCTAGTCTAAACGGATCTTTGGCTATTTTATTGGCTAGTCTATAGTGTGATCAATGTGAAGACACTATTATTTTACAATCTAAGAGCCTTTGAGAATCAATGGAGTATGTAGAGAGAGTATCTCAAATTCTAGGAAGGAGAGTTTTTTTATTATTATTTTTAGAATGTGTAAAATTGCCTTTTTTTAAATCACCTTGTTTAATAGGTCGGGCATCATCGGCGGATCAAGTCCCATATACCAACACGAACACTACTAGGACTACTTAGGATAGTTTTTGTAGGAAATTTATACAAGAAAAATTAAGTTTACTTGCTTTAAACAAAACATTAATATTACTTTTAAGTACTTGTAGGATCTTCTTTATTTTAAAGAGTTTGTATATAGTAAAATGTGGGAGTGGAAGATGTCAACGCCCCTATGTGAAAGCATTATAGACTTTTCCATGTGGTTGACATTTCTTCCTAATAGGTGAAACTATTCCTATTTCATCATATGCTTTATTTACTATGTTCTTTAAAGAGTATAGATACAAATTGATTCACTCAATGGAAATGCAGTTAAGCTCTTCTTAATTTCAAGTAATAAAGAGTTTCTAAATGCAATATAAAAGTGGAAACTCTAAGCAGTTTGGGTGAGGTTAATATGACGATTAAAACCAGCAACAATCAGTAGATCAATTCATTGGTTGACATGATTTTAACAATTGCCTGCCACAACAATCAGCGGATCTATAAATATTGTGCAGAAGTCAACTCAAACACAACTCAAGATTGCATATCTCCATAACAAAACTAAGTTTCTCTAGCACATATAACGGAAGCTCCAATAGAACTCGAGAAACAGAGCCAGACGTATGTAAAAGCAAGAGAGAGAAGCTTACTTATAGACCGGCTTAGGCCAACGCTTCTTGGTGCACAGCTCATGGAGCTTTTGCTTCGATGTTTGTATCTGCTCTCCTCCTCCACCCCCTTCAGCCAAAGGGGGCTCGATATCCATGAACCCTGCCTCAGGGCAGGATAGTTTCTCCAGTGCATCCCTTGTAGCATTGAGCTTCGCAATTATCTTCTGCTCCGATGATCCAATTCCTATGATTTGGCCATCGACAAACACAATCATCACGTTCATGTTACCCATGTTCCAGTGCTTGAAGTCGATACTCTTCTTACGCTTCTGGCAGAACTCGTAGAGTGCCGTCACCGGCTGCTGACACAAAGTCTCCATCGTAATTATCGGCTCCAACATCCCCCTCATTACCTGGTCCCAGCCCAATGATGAAGGCAATCATATTTGAAGATCCAATAAAAAGCAAACGAGAGGTGAGAGCAAAACCAAGATTCTGGGTTCAACTATCTACCTTCCAGAGCAACTTAAGATCGAAGCCGCAGTCGATGTAGACGGCGGCGGCGATGGACTCGACGATGTCGGCTAGTACCTTGGGTGCTTTGATGGTGCAGCCACCGTAGGGCTCTAAGTCCTCCTCCTCCTCCAATTCTCGCAGCACCGATCGAGTGAAGTTGGCCACCTGATCAGGAAATCAATCAACAATTAAGACGATATTCACGTGTTTTATGATCAGAAGGATGGACGGACGGATACCATGTGATCGAGGCGTGGGGAGTTGCGGCGGATGAGGCGGTAGAGATCGTGGCGGACGGCGGCGCGGGCGAGCTTCTCGGTGGAGATATTGGCGGAGCGGAGGGTGGAGAGCTGGCCGGCGTTGGCGTCGGGATTGGTGAGGTAGACATGGTTGGTGAATGCGATGCCGAGGGCGGCGTCCCCGACGAACTCGAGGCGCTGGTACGACGGGTGCTCCAGGTAGGACGGGTGGGTCAGCGCCTCCTCGAGGAGCCTCCGGTCCCGGAACGAGTACCCAAGGAGGCGCTCCACCGTCGCCACCGCCGCACGCATCCCATCGTCGCTGGCGTCGACCAGAGTCGGCGACGAGAAGGCTACGAAGTCGGCGACGGCTGGGCCGAGCATCATCCGCTGGTGATCGGCGCGGTTGGCGGGCTTCGACTTCGACCTTTGGGCCGCAACGTGAAGCCTGGCTTTTTTCTTCATCACGATCTCAACGAGAAAAACCTTCGTTCACTGAGTCCACCCAGCTACCGTACTGGGTTTATTAGTTAAAAAGAAATCGGATTTAGAAACCGATCCGAAGTCGGAGCGTAGATAAGCAGATCCTACCAGGAATCGGAGTCAAGAAAAAAAAAATTCTGCCGTTATTCATTAATCATTACAGATGTAATTAGATTCAACAAAAAAATTTGTACAACATGGACGTAAAAGGCTTGTCCCCAGATTACGGAAAGGTTAAATAGTTGCGTCCGGATTTTCTGCTATGCGGTATGTCGTGCATATTGTTCATCGTGCGATGCGATCAATGACTGACTGCATGTGATCATGCACAGCATGCATCATACAGCACGCATCCAGATAATGCACGTAATATATCACACCATACGGTACAAAGTAAAAGATCCGTGCTCCAAGTAGTTTGGACTAATGACATAGTAGGGAAGCCTAATGACGGCCGTTGCAAATGCCGGCAGCAGCAATGATAAGGTAGACAAGGTGGCGAAGGAGGGCCACCGGCCAAGGTGAAGAGACCAACAGCCAAAGGAGTTTGGGAGGGAAAGCGAATGCACATGTTTTAGAATTTATATATGAGTACCGCTTGTCCTATCTTTAAGTATCCAGAATATTGTGGGTTATATAATCGGGATAGGTGGTTCATGAAGCGCTTAGTTGTCTTCTTTGGGTTTAGCAATTTTTAGAGGATGGACGGTTGCTAAGGAGGAGGAGGTGAAGTGGAGCCGTCTGCCTCTTGGAGGTCATGGTGGTCGACAACGATATTGAGCGTAACGACCAGGAGGGATTCAACAGCATTTTTGTGGAGGAGATGGGAAGAAGGGGGAGAACAAGAGGCTTACCACAATGCAATTTGAGATACAAGAGGTGGCAACGAGCCTCCTAGCTAAAGGTGGCAGGGGCATCGACGGTGGTAGTTTGGAGGGACTTAAGAGCGAGGATGGACAACATGGGAACATGGTTCATCGTACCTTGGAGACTATTTCACATGATACCTGCATGAGAGAAAAATTTTAATTTTTAGGATAGTATTTCTAGGTGCCTTGTTCCAGGCATGCTCTCTTTTTCCTTTTTTTTTTTTTAATTTTATTTGTTTTAACTACTTGCAAATATTAGCAAGTTTTTTGCACAATTATTAAAATGGCTTTCAACAGCATTAAAATGAAACTTTCACTATCCTAATCATTGCTAGTATTTGCATGCTAAAAATTTTAATAATTTCTCGATTATAGATTTTGTCATTGAATAATTCTATATATATATTTTACTTCTCTAGAATATGTGCTGAAAGACCATTATGTTATAGTTTTCTTAAATAATTTTTTGATATTAAAAAAAACTATTGGAAAATTTTTCTTTACCTTTTTTTAAATTTTAGCATTCAAATCTATTATTTTGAAAAAAAAAAGGTATAAAAAATTTAATCAATTTTTAGAAATTAAATCTACTGCTCTGAAATCTGTGCAAAAACCTTAAATCAGAGTTTAAAACAAAATCCTTAAAATCAGCTGCTTTGAAAACTATGTAGGATTTTTTTTATTAGTTTAGCTATCAGATTATTTCTTTATTTTGAAAACTATTTTCAAAATCCCACTAATGCACTTTGTTTGTACAATCATTATTATTCTATTTCTAAACCTACATGTTGGTGCAGAAAACTGTTGACATCGGAATTGACTGAAGTTGGAGAAGACAAGGCCGCCGTCAGCACCTGCAAGACAAGTCCTAGACCGAAGGTGGGGTGCTCCGGCAGGATCCTCCGACGGTCAAGTCAGTTCTCTATCCACAGAAATGGAGCACTCAGAGAGATTTTGAGTAAAATTTAGAGCTTAGAAAGAAAATATATCTGAAGGATCCCTTATATAGGTAGAGCTTGTAACAAACTGATGGTAATAGCCATAACTGCCTGGTAGTAGACCGTTTGGGGCTATGTGGAGTTTGTTACGGAGGATAGTGTTCATTGTCATGACATGTCAGTCTGTTAGGATTTAATAATTGAAGTTTGGATGGAATAGCTATAGATAGTGAAGAACTTTACGTTACAGTAGTTTGAGAGAGGTTCGGATATTTTTGAGATCATCTATGTATTGACTAATATTTGCTGTATTAAGAATTGATGTCAAGGTCCTTCCAGCGATAGAAAGAAGTTCGGCTGAAAGGAGTCCTTTGGGCAACTGGAAGGAGTCCGGAAGAAATTCATCCTGGGAAAGTTCATTCTAGAGGAGTTCATCCTAAAGGAGTTCATCCTAAGAGAGTTCATCTAGAAGGAGTTCATCCTGGAGGAGTTCATCCTAAAAAAAATTTATCATGGAGGACTTCATTCTGGAGGGAATTCATCCTAGGGGAGCTTATCCTAGAGGAGTTCATCCTGAGAGAGTTTATCCAAAAGGAGTTCATCCTGAGGAAGTTCATCCTGGAGGAGTTCATCCTAGGAGAAGTTCATCCTAGGAGAGCTTATCTGAAAGAAATTCATCTTGGAGGAGTTCATCCTAGAGGAGTTCATTCTGGCGGAGTTCATTCTGGAGGAATCATCTTGGGAGAGTTCATCATGCGGGAGTTCATCCTGGAGGAGTTCATCCTAGAAAAGTTCATCCTGTGGGAATTCATCTGAAAGAAATTCATCCTGAGAAAGTTCATCCTGAAAGAGTTCGTCCGGAAGGAGTTCATCCTGAGAGAGTTGCCGCTTTTCTTTCTTACACTAATTAGAGTTAATTAATTACTGTTGTTTAAGATATTATTCCATACACTATTAATTTAAAAATATGCTATTACACACTATTTAGATATTTGCTCTTTTACTGATAAGTGTACCTTATTATATTTAAATTTTGAATTTTAATTTCCTGTAAACTATTATGGGAAGCCATTAGTTAAATATTCAAACAAATTTGAACTAAAACTTGTGGACCTCATGTGCGCATAACCAAATTAAACAATAGATATCATAAAATGGCCAAACATGATTACATGAAAGTCAAAAAGTTTAGTAGCACTTTCTTCAAGAGATTGCAAAGCCAAATACAATATTGGATGCTTACTCTTAGGTTGATTCAGCTACTGAACAACTTGATCCTATACCATCCTCCTTACCTAGTTCTCAATCAGCACCTAGTCCCCAGGAAATTATTACTTGTGGTTCTTAATCTAGAACCCCTTTGGAAGTAGTCTTTCTTTATTGCCATAGGATTCTTAGCATTTTATCCAATTTTCTTGATGATGTGCACCTTCCACTAAGAATACTAAGGAACTTTGGGAAGGCCTAGAGGCTAAGCTCAGAATTGATGATTCTAAAACTATATAGACCAATTAGTATCCAGATCAATGACTTCTATGATCACCTTCGAATGTCAAATTTATTTGAAGCAAATTTTTTGAGAGCTATAAGGTTCAAGCCTTAACTAACTCTCTTTCTTCGTCCTTCTTATGAGAGCTGCATCATAAATAATGTGATTTAATTCTAATGGAAATTAGTGACTCTATTAGGATAGAGGATATAGGCTGAAGTACGAGTGGGAGTTTGTACCCAGCAACATCATGATTAAATCGTATTCTGTACCCTCAAATTAAAATCATTTCAAATCTTAAAAAAAAAATTTCAAAAAGAACTTCCAAAATTGATCAAACTAGAATCCTTTCCTAAACCTCTTCAAAATAAAAACAACCAATCTATGCCAAACCACCATGTCTGAGTCCATGGTCACAGAATCAAAAGGAGCTTTGCTACTTTCCATATATTTGAACCAGTTGCATGGCAAAAGATTGTTACCCTAAAAATATTGGACCACTAAGAATAGATGCTAGCACACCCAAACCTCGAGTGAATATGGTCGAAAGGGGCACTGAACCTTCTTTTCTTTTGATAAACTTCACCTATTTGTGATTGGAGGCTTAATTCTAGAGATAGTGTTCATGTTTGTTCTAATTGCTAAGAAAAGGACGGGTAGAGATGATGATGACTTCACAAAAAACTTGATCCTTTATGAAGTACTATACATACCAAATATCTAGAAAAAATCTAGTCAATAAGTTCTCTCCAATAAACTTGGAATCATTTGTAATGACTAGTTTATAGGGAAAGGCTTTATATTTGAGGATTTGAGTACACTTTATAGAAATATGAATAAAGATTCATATGTTATTCTCGGTCTTTTTCAATATCTAGCATGGTAGACTTATCATATGAATTTTGATCGAATTCATCACATGACAAAATGAAGTCTAATATATATCTTGATAAAAATAATCAAATACAAAATCCATATCTAGGCCTAAAGTACTCAAAAATCATTGTCTATGCAAAGAAATACAAATTCTCTTGATCTTATTCATAGCAATGTGTATGGTTCCACCTAGTCATCTACCTAGGGAGGTAATCATTACCTCTTAACATGTATATATGGCTTCTCCCAATATTATTATATATATCAAATTAAATAAAAAAGTAAATTATAAAAATTTTTACGTTTATTATACTTACACTCAATAGTATGAAAAAGTTAAAATTACCCCATTCCATCTCCCATGCACCTCTAGCATCCCCACCACTCTCTCCCTTCCTCTATCCCATCCTCCTCCTCTCTCTCTTCTCCTCCTCCTCCCATGTTTTATTAGCCTCATCAATTATGAAATCTTCGACAATATCATCATCATGGCAGTGGGCCTCCCTATAGACACCAGTACCCCCATCACTCCCTCCCTTCTCCTATTCCTCCTTTCTCTTCTCCTCCTTTCATCCTTCATCAACCTCATCAATGATGACCTCTCCAAGAATGGTGTCATCATCAGTGCCTCTCTACCTAAGAGATGCTTCAAGAAAAAAAAAAAACTTTGAAATATTGGGTTGCACATCTAGGTTGCAATATTTTATTTAGTTGAAAAAACATTACACGATGCAGCTTTCTATGATCTTATCCTATAGGAGGAAAAAAAAAGTATTGCTTAAGATGTTTTGCCAGCCTCCTTTTTTCTATTTGTAATATATTCTACACCAATGAATGGCCTATATAAAAAATTGAAAGCCAATTCTATTTTAATTTTTGAACATGCATTATTATGACTTGTACATGATCATCCATCTACTTTGAAGAACAATCCTATGTAATAAATCATCTTAGAGAAATAATTGAGTGTAAGATATCTAAGATTTAAATATGTACATCATCATAATCCTTGAGAAGAACCCTCTATTTAAGATAGTTCATATGAAAAATCTAAACATAGTTTATAAAATAACAGCTACAAACCTTTTGAGATAGTACAAATAGCCACCAAATTAGTCATAAAGAATGAGAACATTAGTCAAATTTCTCTCCTAAAAGCTAAGATATAGTATGCTTTTACTAGAGGCCCACTCAGTGGCGATAGCTTCTAAGAAGCCTGATTGACTGCCTAGAGGTAGTTGATGTGGATGGGGATAATGAGGCAAAGGCTGTACTTGATCTAGTTGATCCGACAGTGAGATCCTGAAAAGGCTTGTCCATGCAAGAGTAAGGGGGAGGGGTTGGGGGCACTTAATGATAGTGGTGGAAGAGAGGTGGAGAGAGGAATAGAGGAGGATGGGGCAAAAGTCATCAAGCTAGAGAAAGGGAGTCTCGAGAGGGTTGTACTAGTTAGGGGAGAGGAGCTAGAAATAATGTGATGGATGATGAGGTCGAGAGCCTAGAAGTGAATGTAGAGGGCTTAGATTTTCTTAAGGTTACTATGTTTGCTTAAGGTTATTTTCATCATTTTCTAGATTTTTTCTGATATAACATTTGGGTCTAATGGTTTGACTAACATTCTATTAAGTTACAATTTAAAGTGTTAATAAAAATAAACCTCGGAGAGAATTATATGTTTTCAAACTATTGGGAAAAAGGGTAATTTAACCCTAACCTTAGAGGATTTTGATAATTTATTTTAAAGCTAGAGCTAATGTCCTAGATAGATTCAAGAGCTAAAGCAAAAACCTAAAAAAGAGAAAATCCTTTAGAGAATGTCCAATCAAGATAGTGAGTATACCTCAAACAAAATAACTATTTTATCAAAAAAAAAATATGGGATTATTCATGAGGTTATTCCTTTATATTTACCTTAATCTAATGGCATAGTGGAAAGAAAAAACTGAAGCATAATGAATATGTTTTAACCAAATGTTATTCCATTCTTATGCATTTGAGAATTTGTGGAGAAAACCCTTACTTTCATCATATTATATCCTACAAGATAACTTCTAAGCATAACAATACAATACCTTATGAGCTTTGAAAGGGCAAAACTCCAAGATTAGATTACATCGAAGTATAGGAATACCAAGCTAAAATAGGAATACTTGCACCTAAAAGAAAGAAATGGACTGAAAATTTTGGATGTTGTTTTTATAGGGTATTTTTAAGATAGTAATATCAATAATTTTCTAATGATAAATTTGAAAATGAGTAATGTCACATATTATACATTTATTGGGGCTAGAAGTATGACTTATTTTGTAAAAATATCTTTTCCTTTATAAACCAAGTTCCTAATCAAATATCATTTAAACCATCAATTTTCTCTAACTCTAAATCCTACTGAATCTAAGCCATCTTGTGAATTTAAAAAAACAAAAAGATCTGAAACTAAAAACTAATAGTGGACCTTTTGAACTTAGAGGAGGCATAAGGGCAATGAAAGAGAAAAACCTTGATGAAATTACTTTCCTTGATGAGAGTAAACCTTCTAACTTTTTGAGGTAAAATGTTTACATGATGGTCCTTCTTGGAAGGAAGCTATTAATCCTAAATTTAACTTAATCTTCTAAAGCCAAACTTGGATCCTAATAGACATGTTTCTCAGAAGGAAGCATAAGTAGATATTCCACAAGAAACATGTGTTGTTCCTACGACTGTTCGGAGCCACAGCCGTAGATCCGATCTCTTGCATGAATCTGAATGTTAATCCAGCAAATTGAAGAAGATCTAAGAAAGATGAGAAAAGCTAGAATTTTGGTGTTGGAACCAGAGAGAAGAGAGAAAAAGAGTTAGGAAGAAAAGCTCAATTGTATTCACTCCTCCATTGTAAAAATTACAATATCCTGATTTATATACCCTAGAGTTCCCACATGAACCCTAGTAAACCCCAACTCAAAAACTTACTTAGGCCAACCCAATATATGAAAGCACTCACCAAGCCCAAGTCTCATATGCTCTCATCTCCTGAATTTAATCTCAACCCATACATGAATTAGCCCCCTTAAAATCTCTCAAATCAGGCCTTAAGATCCCTAGGATCATCCCAGACCTTAGCCCAAAATAGACCCTCGCATAACTCTGCCCGCGTACTGAGCCAGCTTAGTCTCAACACTGAGCCGACTAAGTTTCACTGGGTCAGCTCAGTCTGAAACTGAGCCAGCCCAGTTCTGTGCCGTGCCTGCAGTCCCAAAACTCGATCTTTCTATTTTGCCTGTGCTCTGAGACTTAATCGATCCAGTTTTGGATTAAGCCGACTAACCAGCAGAATTTTTTTTTCTGCAATCTTGATTCTCTGACTTTGATTTCTTGCTTCATCTTGAATTCCAGATCTTTGAAGCATCAATCAAGCTCCTTGAGGCCCTCAATATCCGAACCTCAAGCCTGTGGAGAGCTACATGCCGCCTCCATCCTAGGACAACTTCTGTCCTAGTCCTAAGACTATACTTATCCTAGCCTCCCCGGAGCCCTCACCCTAGCTCCGTCCGTGGCCTCCTAAGGCTTGGAAGTACCACACCACCTACAATCTCCATCTTGGTGCATTCAAGTCTTGGCACACCTGACAATATCTTTCTGCACGATTCTGCTATCGCCACATGTCCTGATAGCCCCTCGTGCTCACCTTGCCACTGTCATTCTTCTTCAATTATTGAGCTCTTTTTGAGGCCTTCGAAATGACCGCCTCTACCGCTGAAGTTCTTGGCTTATTTTTCTGCACCACCTTTGGAGTTATAGATATCCTTCTGCTTGGCAACTACATCACTTATCCTGAACTTTTCTAAAGATCATGCAATATTTCTTTACCAATAATTGCTGCATATCCTGATGCTCCATCTGACACTATCCCCTTAAAGCCACGCCTATCTTTCTGCACAATCCTCTCCATCTGAATCTATACAGTTCCGACGCTGGTGCTGGAATACTGGTCCTCCCTCTACACCTCCTGCTCTGAACCCGTGTCATAGCTTCCTCCACCCGGGAAGCCACCTCTGCTCGATGCTCCACCTAAAACTGAAGTCCTCCTGATGCCACAAAAGCCGACTCTATCTTCGAGTTTTCGGAGGCCAACCATCCAACGCTGCACTGTTGGGCCTGTCGTTGTACCTCGAACACCATCGCTGTCTCTTCGGATCTTTTGCACTCTACAGACCTGTCCGAAATCATCTCAGATACACCGCACTCTACGGGCTCCTCTGAGATCACCAAAATTTTATCAGAATCTTCACTTTCAGTGACTGTACTGATGGAATCCGAGCTTTCTCCTTTCTTGCACTTCTTTCAAAGCAGACACTCCCGCTTAAAGTGTTCTATTTTTTCGTACTTAAAGCATCTCTTGAACCCCTTGCTACTCCTCTTTTCATCTTTCATCTTTCTTTCTCTATGCTTCTCTGAAACCACAAGACTTTTCTAGAAGACCTTCCTCTTCGTCATCCATTCCCACTTCTCGTTGGATCTGAGCACTGATACGATCTCCTCATACACCAGTGTCTCCTTACCATATAGTAAAGTTGTTACTAACAGATCGAAGCTCCCGAATAGTAAACACAGCAATAATAGACTCTTGTCCTCCTCTTCTAAATCCACCCCTATATTGAGCAAGTCCATGCTCATCCAGTCGAACCACTGAATATGTCCCGCAATATCCTCGCCCTCCTGCATCCGAAGGCTATACAGTTGCTTTTTCAGTATCAACTTATTGCACATGTTCTTCCCCATGTATAACTGCTGCAACCTCGACCATAATTTCTTGGATGTTCTCTTTTTCAATATACCATATAAAATCTCATCTATCAAATAAGTCCTAATTATGGCACATGCCCTTTTCTCCAAGGACACCCACTCCTTGTCTGTGATCTCCTCCGGCCTATTTTTTAAGACCGAATCCAACCTCATCTAAACCAGCAGATCCTCTATCCTTACCATCCACATCGTAAAACTTTTCTTTTTATCAAACTTCTTTAATTCTACCTTCAATCCACTATTTTTTATGATCAATCCAAATCAAATAACAACAAACAAATAGATCTGAGAAATACCTTGACTAGGGATGGCAAATAACAATCCTGTGATCTCTTCTTTCCTCACAAAGTCTGGAGAAAATCATTAGATCTAAATCTCGCTGCTGATCTCTATTGAAAATTGATCTTCTTCCTCCTTCACGCTCAACCGGACTCTGATACCAATTATTAACCCACCAATTGGCATCACCTTGCTCTAATACCAATTGTTGATCCTACGGCTGCTCAGAGTCACAGCCGTAGATCCGATCTCTTGTGTGAACCTGGATATTAATCCAGCAAATTGAAGAAGATTTAAGAAAGATGAGATAAGCTAGAATTTTAGTGTTGGAACCAGAAAGAAGAGAGAAGAGAGTTAGGAAGAAAAGCTCAATTATATTCACTTCTTCATTATAAAAGTTACAATATCCTGATTTATATACCCTAGTGTTCCTACATGAATCCTAATAAACCTCAGCTAAAAGACTTCCTTAGGCTAACCCAATACATGAAAGCACTCACCGAGCCCAAGTCTCACATGCTCTCATTCCTTGGATCTAATTCCAATCCATACATAAATTAACCCCCTTAAGATCTCTCAAACCAGGCCTTAAGACCCCTAGGATCAACCCAGATCCTAGCCCAAAATAGATCCTCGCGTAGCTCTGCCCGCACATTGAGTCGGCTCAATCTCAGCCGGCTAAGTTTCACTGGATCGACTCAGTCTGAAATTGAGCCGATCCAGCTCTGTGCTGTGCCTGCAGTTTCGAAACTCAACATTTCTATTTTGCCTGTGCTCTGAGACTTAGTCGATTTAGTTTTGGACTGAGCCGACCAACCTAAAGAAAAATTTTTTTCTGCAGTCTTGATTCTCCGACTTTGATTTCTTGCTCCACCTTGAATCTCAGATATCCGAAGCACCAACCAAGCCTCTTGAGGCCCTCAATACCCAAACCTCAAACCCGTGGAGAGCTACATGCCACCTCCATTCTAAGACAACTCCTGTCCTAGCCTTAGGACCACACCTGTCCTAGCCTCTTCGGAGCCCTCACCCTAGCTCCGTCCATGGCCTCCAAGGCTTAGGAGCACCACACCACCTACAATATATACATGATGATTTTATAAAAAAGTATAAAACTAGACTAGTAGCTAAAAATTATAACTAGAAGAAGGGCCTAGATTATTTTAATACACTATATGTTGCAGCTAGGATTATATCCTTTAGAATTATTCTTATCATTGAATCTATATATAAACTATTTATTCATCAAATGAACGTGAAGGCAACATTCTTAACTAAAGATCCGCAAGAAAAGATCTACATGAAATAGTTTGAAAATTTTGTTGTAAAGAGATAGGAAAGTAAGATCATGTAAACTTGTTCTTCCTATATGGTTTTAAGTAGGGTCCTAAACAATTTGATAAGACCATGCTATCTTTTGGTTTCACCATTAGTAGTCATGATACATGTGTGTATTCAAAGTTATGGACGGTGATAGTGTAATCCTTTGCTTATATGATGGTGATCATGACATTCTTATCATTTTCGGATATCTCTTTAAATGATATATAAGTTAACCTTTTTTGCCAAATAACTTTTATATAAAAAATCTGGGTGAAGCCAAGGTGATTTGATGGATGAAGCTAATTAATCAAATCTCTCTGAAAGGTAGCTTTTTCCCTTTTTCATTTTGTCCATACAATACTCAAAAAGTTTATTTTTTTTAAAAATAATTGGTGATCAGTTTCCAATAATCATGATCCTAGTGCACACCTTTTGAAGAACTTAGGTGAACTCATCATCAATCAAACTCATGATTTTCAAATCATTGGATCACTCCTACACGTAGCAAATAAAACAAAAGTTGATATTGCTAATGTTAGTAAAATTGAGTACATATGCTTATCCAAATCAATCTCATTAATTGCTAGTTCTAGATATGACATGAAGTAGAGTGGATTAAAAAACTAGCATTGGTGGTTTCTTATGTACCCAAACTAGTTCAAATTATATCAATCCATTGGTGACATTAAGGCTATAATTAAATTGATAGATGAAAAGAGTATAAATTATAGATAGATGAACCGGCACAACTAATTTTATCATATTTTCTATAATATATCAACGCATAAAAACTTGGCAGATCAGTTAACCAAGAATTTATCTAGGAATAAAGTCTTAGATTCATTGAAAGGTTGATTTATACTCCTAGTAAGTCTAAGGAAGGAAGTCTATAGGGTACTAGACCATAAATATCCTTGGAGAATTTACTTATGTAAGAACCATCATAGAGGTTGACTAAAAGTTTGGACTAATTCTGATAAATTTTCATAAAAAATCAAGATATAAAGTATCAAGATCTAATCGGTTCGTATTATGTAAAAATTTGAGACAAGAATCTAGATCAAGGTCTACGACTACAACTCCTTCATATTGATGCAATCAACACTAAGTGCCGTTTAAGTACCTTAGGCACTTCAGTTATTGCATTGTATAAATAGCCTAGAATTTCTCCTTTATGTTTTAGTGATTTTAAAATTTTAAACCTTTTGTAAGGGATTGTTATAATTTTTAATATGTTGAGAAGGTTTACAATCTTAAAAATACACATGCTTTAATAATCCTGTATTAGATATTTAGATGCAAGTAAATCTAAGTCTAGTTGGGCCATGTGGGTTTTGGGCTAACAATCACCAGTATGCACGGTTTCTTTTGCTTGGCTTGGCCAACATTGCAGTATCGTGCACAAGGCGTGACATAGGTATTATAGAGTTTTGACACCGGGCCTTTTGCGAGCCACCAGTGTGAATAGGCCTTTAAGGATCGAAGCTGTTATGAGGCTTACATAGATCGGGCTTATATAAGGTCCCAGGTCCAAAAGTCTTTGACATAGATCACAAATTAGAAAAAGGCCTCTATTCACTAGTTGTCCACCTTTTTCTTTCTTGATTTCCTTTTTGTTTTCGTTCTCTTTATACTCTCCTCAGGGGCAACCGAAGAGAGGAGATGAGAGGGAGACAATTCAAGACGAGCCACATAATGAATAGAGCCCATACGAATAAGAAATCTGATTGGCGTGATGCACCGCTGTTGTATAAGGTATAATTTCATCTAGCATAGACCATGCTTGGGTTTGGTGGAACAACCCATATGTTCTGAGCATAAACATATAAAAAAAAGTTAACAAGAAGGAAGCAAAAGGCTTAATTCAAGATCAAGAGCATGTACATGAATGGACCTTAATTACCTCATCATGTTGTCCATAAACGAAAATGGGCTTGGGCCGGCCTAATGCCTATCGGACTGGCCGACTTTGAGTCAGGGTATACCTAGGCCAGACTTAAATATAGAGCACATTTGTTTTGGGATGAGCTCGAGTATATCATTGACCCAGCCGAGCCCAACCCAAGCTCGAGTCCAAAATAGAGCCCAACATAAGGCCCAAACCCAGCCTGAAATACTCTTGTTTATCTATCCTTTTTTTTTCTTTTAATCTTTCTACTTAACTCTTTGGACAATAATAGTAAGCTGCTTACTTATATGTTAAGATTGAAGAAACCTTTCTTTTTAAACATGTTAGCAAATTTTGTCCGTTGAAGTCATTCACTTATGTAATCATTTGCCACATATCTTTAATTAGATTCGAGCCAACATAATTTTTGGCTCAAACGGGTAATTCGAGCTAGCGCCAATCAAGTTGGAGCCAGGCTCACAATTGGTTTTCCAAAAATTTTCAAGCCTCAGCATCAGTTGAAGCCCCAAAAAATTTCAGATCAAGCACAAGTAGGGGTGTGGCCCACCCTCTCCAGCCCATTTCCAAACCTATCTATCATATAAAATTTTTAACCAATTCTTTTCCTACAATGCTTAGAAATGGAACATGTTCTGATTACATTTGTGGAGTAATTCTTTCTGCACTATTTGCGGTATAAAAAAAATAACGTAGAGTACACCGCGTGATCCCATTGGAATATATAGCCATGCTTCCCAATGAATATTTAATATTCCGCATTGCTTGAATTTTTGAATGATGAAAATATTTATTTTCAAAAAATATGACATTCATTCACAAAAATTATGACATCCCTTCATAAAATTATGACACCCCTGCAGAAAATATAGTTTTATGAAGAGATATCATAATTTTGTGAAGGAGTCATAATTTTTGTGAATGGATGTCATAATTTTTATGAAGGAATATTTTAATGTTCTTTTCACACATTTAATATTTTTTCTATCGTATTATGACATTCTTTTACAAAAATTATGACATCCTTTCATAAAATTATGACATTCCTGCAGAAAATATAATTTTACGAAGGAATATCATAATTTTTGTGAATGGATGTCATAATTTTTATGAAGGAGTGTCATAATTTTTTTCATAAATATTCATTATTTTTTTTTCACCATATTATGATATTTCTTCACAAAAATTATGACATCCATTCATAAAAATTATGACACCCTAAATAAAATACTATATTTTCTATAGGAATGCCATAATTTTTATGAATGAATATCATAATTTTTGTGAATGAATGTTATAATATGGCATGAGGGCAAAAAATAATAAATATATCTTTTCTAAAAATTATGATATTTCTTTATAAAAATTATGACATCCATTCAAAAAAATATGACATAATGAATAAAATGCTATTTTTTCTGCAGAATGTCATAATTTTTGTGAAAGAGTGTCATAATTTTTGTAAATGAATGTTATAATTTTTGGAAAGAGGTATTTTCGTCATTTAAAATTTCAAGCAGTGTGAGACATTAAATGTACATTGAAAAGTGATGGCTATGTGTTGGAATAGGATAATCCGGTGCACTCCATGTCATTTCTTGTCTTGTAGAAAGAATTACTCTACATTCGTGTGTGTGCTCTGATTACTTTCGTGTATGTGTGTGTGAACTTCATAATTGAATTACTCTATATTGAACTTCATAATTGCAAATTCAAAGTATTTTATCAATTTGTGTTAAACTATCAATACTGCAGAATGATGCATTTTAATTAGCAAAAGCTTTGCTATCATAATTTTTTTTAGATTTTTTGAGTTAACTTGGATTGATATTTGTTTACAATATTATGATTATATTTTTAATATGTATCATATGAATTTGATTTGCAATGCAGCGTTATAATGGCTAGTCCAAGAAGAGCCAAAGAATTTTATACTGATCCAACTAATATGTTGAATGGAAGATGCTATTTTAGTTACTATATCGAGGTTATGGATATACTTATAGAGTTTATGTCCGAAGAGCAGAAGACAAAGATGGCTGCGACTCCATTTGGATATTTGCTCCGACCTTCATATATCAAGCAAAGCAGGTCATTATTAAATGCATTACTTTTCTTTTGGGATGATGAGAAGAAGGGCTTTAGGTTGGATAGTATTATGGTTCTTTTTGTAGGAACTGACATAGCCTTCATCCTTGGTTTGAGGGCTAGGGGTGATGAGGTTAAATTGTATAGGGAGAGAAAGATTCAGTCAAACCTCATCACTCGATTTTTTGATGGCAACTATAAAAAAACTACTAGAGATTTAATTAAAAATAGATTGATGTCCTTGTTGGGAAGTCAGGATTATAGGATGTAGAAAACTTTATCATGTTGGATTCTTTTTCTTTTTGTAACTATTTTTTTTCCAACTGTATGATACCATGTTCCTAAGGGATTATATCCATATCTTGATAATTTGGATCATCTAGGTTCATATAGTTGGAGTCTTGCGATTTTTTCTTTCGACAGCAAATTCCTAGCCTAGCAGAGAGTGTGCACATGAAGAATACAACTGGAAGAGACTCTACTGGCTATATGGATGGATGTACGATGGCTCCGGTGGTAAGCCTATCTATATTTACTTTTAATTTAATTATCTGATAGTCAATCTATTATGGTATCACTTACTTTAACATAGTACATAATTAGTCTAGTATGATTCATAGTTCATATAAAATGGCACATAATTAATTTATTATAATATATAGTTAATATATATTAATATATAGTTAATATATATTGGTACATAGTTAATTTATTATGGTCCATAGTTGATTTATATTGGTACACAATTAATCCATTATGGTACATAGTTAGTTTTTATGGTACGTAGTTAATTTACTATAGTATACAGTTAATCTATACTAAGTCATAGTTAATTTACTATAGTATACAGTTAATTTATTATGATATACAATTAAGCTTTATTGGTATATAATAAATTTATTATGATACACAGTTAATTTTTATTGATAAATAGTTAATTTATTATGGTACATAGTTAATTTATACTGAATCATAGTTAATTTACCTTGGTATATAGTTAATTTATTATAATATACAGTTAATCTATTATGATACACAGTAAATCTATATTATTTTGGCATGATACATAGTTAGATTTCTCTAAAATATGATACTTATATTATTTTTTTGGCGCAGGCATGGGCTGTTGAGTATGCCAACAGTCTACTTGAAAAGTATAGACTATCATTTATTTATCTTTATCTCTTGCATTGGAACAATATCTCGTTGAGTATGCCAACAGTCTACTTGAAAAGCATAGACTATCATTTATTTATCTTCATCTCTTGCGTTGGAACAATATCCCGTTCCCTCGCAAAGTGGAGGCGATCACCAAAGCTATTAAGAAATTAAAAAAATTTGAGGTACTAGCTTTTGTATCTAACATAATACAAATTTTAATTAAAGCATAACTAATATTTTTAAAAAAAATTTCTGTTTCAAAATAGGTGATCCAGAGAATTAAGCCTAAGGAGGATGAGGTGAACCTCCTATCACAAAGAAAGCCATAATAGGCGGTTTTAATAGAGAAGCAGGCATGCATAAAATCTAATTTTTTTCTATTTTCTGTACTTCATATTAGTTGTCTAATTCATATATTATTTTCTATTTGGCACACATATGCTATGTACCAGCATACAGTAAAGTTCATCTTACACACTTATAATGCATTCACAGATAATTAAGATTTTGCTACATTCATTTTAATTTGCTATTGTATGTCATTGTCTTCATGTGGTATACACTTATTTCCATTTGGCGCTATTTGGCACAAAATCCATCTTACACACACTTATAATATAGGATGATGTTTTTATGGTTTTTTAGGTTCGGTCGTCTAGCCAGCCTAAACAAGATCCAATTAATGCTTTAAAGATATAGATCGTAGCAGTTGAGAGATCCTTGATTAGTCACGACTTTCACTTAAAGGACTTTCAACCAATTGAGGATGCCACAGCGAAGGATGCACGGATTGTTGCCTTCAATAGGAGGCTTTCGTGCATCGAGAAGATACTCCACGACAAGGACTTAATGCAGGCAGATAACATTGTAGGCATAACTGCGATCCTTCTAAAGTGAATACAATGCCGTAGTTATAATATTCATGTATGGAAATGATGTTATTTCTGGCCTAACTAATTTTTATTATTAGGTGAGGGTGAATCATTGTTTTATACATGAAGAAACCAATCCGACTGTAATGGACACTACTATAGCTCATAGTAGTGAAGCGGTGGAGGTAATTTTCAAAAATTTGTACTTAAAAATATATTCTTTTTATTTTAATATAAATGCTTACTAACTATATAACATCATTAATTTCTTTTCAGATTAGTTTTGTGACTGGAGTGGAGTGCGAGAAAGAAGATGCTGCCGCAAAACTGGTATCCTCATTATGCGGACAGAAAAAATTAGAAGGTCAGGAGAGAAAGTCCATGAAAAAAGGAAAGGCTACATCATACCTTTCTAAGAACTATAAACGTATAAGAAAGAAACGATAGGCAGGGAACATGGGTGAAGGAAGCATGGCCTTATATATTAGCAAGAGTGATGCAGATACTCATCAATTTTTAGTTTTAGTGCTTATTACTATTGCATTGATGGAGCTAAGTCAATCGGTTAAGGAACAAGGAGATCCTTTCCCCTAGCAAGATTTAGAAATTTTTTGATATATTAATAATTAAATTCTTGTGTCAATTAACTTTATTTGTATTATGTGCTTGTATGATATATATTAAACATACAATACATTTACTTAAAATCTTTCTTATATTTCATTACTTTTAGCATATTCGAGATTCTACTACATTTATAGGTGGAGTCATTAGTGTTGCCGGATAAGCTAAAATGATTGAAATGGAGGTGCACCTACCATGGGAAGGGGAGAGATATACTACCATCATTTCTTGAAGCGTCTATTAATTTTTATGTTTTCGCTGATTACTCTAAGTAAGTTATTATAATATATTTGCCCGTATTCCATTATTCATAATGAGTTCTTTTGTTATCCCAAATAAGTTATTTTATTAAACTGCATCCCATTATAACATACATACATATTTTATGTAGTGAGACTATCTAGGAGGATCCAAATACTTCTAAACCTTCTTGCACATGTTATGCATTGGATCAGCTCCTTAATAATGAGCCAATATGGAGTGATGTATGAAAATTAACTACTCAAAGTTTTTCTTAAATAAATATTTTATTTATTAATCTTAATAATTTTATTTACATGATGTACAGCTTGTTAATGTATACTTCTATATAATAGAGCTATTTTTCATAGAGGATAGGAAACTTGTGGAGAATGCTGCTATATTTTTGCGCTGCACGATACATGTATGAAATTTAAACATGTAATGCGAGATACATGAACAAAACTTATTCAAATTATTTATTTTACATGGCAACTAATGGATATCTTGAGGTACTCTTTTTCTTTTTTTTTTGTTGATGTAGACTGTTGTGCTTCAATGTCTTTCTAGTATCACTGAAATAACCGCTGAAGTTATCAATTATATCATAGATTCAACACAACCAAGTATATAGAAATGATTGGTTGATATCTGATTATCAGATCTTCAGCATTATAGGTACTTATTCATTCCTATGAAAACTTCATGGCATTGGTACCTTTTAGTTTTAGATAGGACTGAGCACGGATCAGGTTCGATCGAGTTGAAAAAAAAATTTGATCCAACCAAATTCAATCAGATTAAAAAAAATCTAATCCACTGCTGACCGTTTATCATATATAAATCGTTTGAAACAAAAGTTAATGGTTTGTAGTAGGTTCGGATGGATTATGTCGGTTTGGACTTCAATATTGATCCAATATTGATTTTAAGCATTACAAACCAATATACCATTAAATTCATATAGAAACTAGGATATAATAATTTCATAATACTTATAAGTCAATACATAACATGTCATAATTGCTAATTTTCAATCCCCAAATATCTAAGTATAGAAAATACTATATCGATCGGTTGGGTTCGATTTCATATGGATTAAAATTGTAGAAACCAAACCCAACCATAATTAACCAAATTTTTTATGGGTCACAACTCGATTCAACCCGATTCAAGTCTTTCAATCGACTGAAACCGATGTTTATCGGATCGGATTGGGTGGGTTTCTTCGGGTTTCAGTTATTCACTCAATCCTAGTTTTAGATTTAAAGGAGCAATGATTTGACTGCTATAACTCAATATGGAGCTTCAATGTATCTGATGAAGCAAATAAATATGTATGTAATATTGTTCAATATTTATTTATTTTTTTATTTATAACAACATATATAACTAACGTATTGTATTTCATACCATATGTAGCCAACGTTCGTACAGTTTTGGTTGTTAGAACAGGTAGAATTACACATCCTTGAATCTCAAGTTCGAGATGTTCGTGACTATTTACAATGGATCTATGATACCATTGATTGTGGTGTGCATATGCTAATGTTTGTAGAGATCCTCACAAGAGGTAGCTCAAGACCATTACGCAATGTTTTTAAGGATGTCTCATTGTACATGAGTTGGATTGCAACAAATATTTTATTTCATGGGTATTGTGTATCATATAAATAATTTTGATTGTGGTATGAAAAGAAGATGCTAGATTTTAAAGATTAGGACATAGTGATTTGTAACCAATCTTGATGGTTAATTCCAATTATAAATTATGTCCTTGTATTGATTATCTATTATATTTAATACCATCCTAAATTTTTCAGCATAAAATTTGTCCTTGTCAATTTTATAGTTTATGTTTTAATGCTTGATGACTGCCATCTTATGTTTATAATAGGATAATGTTTATTATTATGAATTACAACTTATGCCATGATACTTCAAAAACATGCTGCGATACTTGAAAAGTTGCTAGTTAAATAAATCCTATACATAATTAAAGCAATCCTACATACATTTAAATTTTTGTTACATAGTTAATTTAAGACCGTATCAATTAAATGAATCTTACATATAATTAATTTAAAACTGCACATAGCTAAATAAATCCTGTACTCACTTAAATGAATACTACATAATTAAATTAAGACTGTACATAATTAAATAAAATTCATAATCACTTAAATGAATAATATACACAGTTAATTTAAGACTGCATATAGTTAATTTAATACTGAACATAATTAAATTAAGACTACATATAATTAAAAAAATTCTACAATTACTTAAATGAATATTACACAGTTAATTTAAGATTGTACATGTTGACATAGAAACTGATCGTTGTTGGAGGTCGTTGGAGTCGAGGCCGAGGAGGTCACCATCGAAAACTTACAAAATAAAGTCCCGTCCGGAGCCGGTGGGGGGTGGCTCCGGCAGGACCCTCCGACGATCAAGTCAGCTCTGGCCAACAGGAATGGAGTGCTTGGAAATGAGTTTCGGAGCTTAGAGAAGAAGAGGAGAGCTTAGAGATTGGAGAGATTAGAGTTAGCGTATCTGGAGGGTCCTTTATAGGTGGAGCTTAGTTGATGGTGACGACCATACTGATGAGTCATGGGCTGCATGAAGTTCGGTATGGAGAGGAGGTGCCATCAGATGGATGGTGACAGCCATATTGGCAGGTCATGGGCCGCATAGGACTAGTTACGGAGAGAGTGGTGTCACCAGTAGTGGTGGTCATACCGTCCGATCTCGTCGTCTGTTGCAGACTGATGGCGATAATTCATCTAGAGGAGCTCGGACTTGTAGGAGAGTCTGACTGAAGGGAAGGCTTGGAGGAGTTTGACTGTAGAGAAGTTCGGAGGAGCTCGACCGACTGAAGAGACGGCCGCTTGGGGAGTTCGGCCGAGAGACGATTGCTGAGGAGTTTGGGCACTAGGAGATTCCGTTAAAGCCCGATCGCTTGGAGTCCAAAAAGCTCGACCGCTAAGTAGTTCGACCGACTGTAGGAGTTCGGCTAAGATCCATCCGTCGAAGCTCTTCTGCGGCTACAGGTTGCACTAGACCGAGCGTCGAGCTAGACTTCAGCGGGAGCGGAATTTATCCCCAACACTAGCCCCCCCCACTCCCGAGTTTGAAAATCGAAGGAAGGGAGTGCAGGAAAGACGACTGCCGAAGTCTTTCTCTGAGCTCTATGCTGGTCTAGGTCAAAGCTCGGAGGGAGATATCGCCTCCAGCTGAAGTTGATATCGAAGTTGAAGCCCAAAAAAGATTCCATCTTCAGTCGAGATTAAGGGGGGCTTCGTCCACTGCGATCGAAGTCGAAGGTTGCACTCCTCGAGGGCGATATTTCTCCTACAACTGAGGTCGATGTGGGCGCTTGGGAGAGATCTGATCTTAGGACAAGGCTGTCTCCGATCTTATCTCTGATCGAGGTGGTAGTTGAAGCTCTCCAGCTGAGGTTGACACGGTTGCTTTCTCTAGCCAAGGTCGAAGTTGAAGCTCCCCAGTCGAGGTTGATACGGTTGCTTTCCCTAGTCGAGGTTGTATCGGGCACCCGGGGGAGATCTCATCTCTTGCGTCGACTTCTCGAAAAATCTTTCTATGGAGGTGTCCGGCGCCGAAAGGATCTATCCTAGCCAGTTGAGGAGACTATCTCTGAGCGAGGTCGAAGTGCGCTTGGGAGATAAATCGCCTTTTAGCTTTCTCGGAGAGATTTGACAGACTTGAAGGAAAATCCTGATTTCCCGGTCCAGGTTCGTCCAGATCTGATTAGATCAAGAGATATATTTCAAAAATTTTCTCTTGATCTCAATCAGATCTTGATATGTTTCAGATCTGATTCTTATTATTTTAATAAATAAAATAAAATAAGATAAATTAAATCAAATTTAATTTACCTGATTTGGGTAATCCTATTACCCTGTAGATGATCCTGATTGCAGCGGAAGGTTCTGGATCTTAGCCACGCAAGCGCCTGGCCTCTACCGGTATCCACTCGGGTTGGATCTGGAGATCCTCTTCTTCTCTATCACACCTCCAAAAATCAGATCTGGATCTGATCTGGAGGATCTTCAAAACTCTTTTGAAGATCTGCAGTCGTCCTTTTGCAGCAGCGCAGCCTTCTTGCTTTTGATCGCCTTTCCTTGATCTGAATCGCACCAACCTAAATCCAAAACACTTTTGGACGTGGAGAGCAAGGGGAGAAGAGACTATGGCATGGAGAAGGAGGGGAGAGGCAGCCTTGGGGCGTGTCTAATAGCATTCACTTAGAATTAGGGTTGGGCGCAGGGTCTTATTTATAGACCTCTTGTGATCCAACTCCTCTTCCTCTCAACCAATCACAACCCTTTGTGAAATCAGATCTAAATCTGATTGGTTGGAATAGAGACCCCTGGATTCCTCCTTAGAGGGCGCCTAAGACCAGTCAAACTGGATTCTTAGTAGAACTCTGATTGGAATCCAAAAGGGAGGTGGAGTCCTTGTCCAACAAGGACTCCTAGGCGCCTCCTACTTGGGCTCACGCCACCCTTGGCGTGCGCCCTTCTCCTTGCCAGGTTCTGGCAGGGGGACAGGCCCCCACCAGCTCTCCAATAGGTGCATGACATGTGGTCAAAAGTCAAAGGGTCAATGGTCAACGTTTGACCAGTCAAAGGTAGACTTTTGACCAAAGTCAAAGAACAAGAAATGGCAGGTGACCAAAAATGGCAGGTAATGTCTTACAAATAAGACAACCTATTCTGACTTGGACAACCTCCAGTCAGACCATATGAAGGCCTCTGATTGAGCACAAACTCCTTTGGCTCAGTCAGGACAACTTATTTATGATAGTAAAAGAAGAACGTTAGGTTCAATCGAGTGCTAGCACGATTTCCTTGAACCTAATTGAATCTCATTCAGATCAATTGAACTAGATCAGTTCAATTGATGATCACCAGATTCAAACCCTTGTTTGTGTGACCCAGTTAGGTTCAGTTCTGTATGGTAATGGGATATGTCATGATCTCTATCATAGACATCATCGAAACTCCTTTCGATGGATCAGAACTCTTCTGATTCGAACAGCTAGAATGATCGATCATCTAAATCATTCTAATTGCTCCCAAAATCCACCAGTGACACCTAGCAGTATATGGTGGCAACCCATCAGAGCTGAATGCGAACCTCTTGGTGCAGCTACCTGTGTGATTCAAGTTCTTCTATCTTGAGCCCCGATCAGATTAGGGTTAAGGTGAACTCGTCAAACCCTAGTCTCTGTCATATGATGTAATCATTCGATTCGAGTCCAATGTGAAAATCTAAATAGAAACTCTTTCTATTATTTCACTCTACCATGGCCATGGATTTCTGGACTTGATTCTCATGATCATCATAGGGCTACTCCTCTACCACCGAGGTAGATAGATTCCATCTTGATGCAATCCAGTTCCTACAATGAACATGCTATAGCCAACATACACCTCAGGGTTCCATATGGCTAGGAGACCGAGTAATGGTGTAGTCAAACTATAACACCCTCAAGGTGAACTGCCGATGCATCTCAGGTCAAAGAACCAGACACACTACTGCAGCATCGAGTCAGTCATTGACGAGAAGGTAGACTTCCTAATGACTACTCGAGGTGGTCACGCTCAGTGCCCTCGTTCTCTAACGAGTACCTGTACTCTCGCTCCGGTGTCTCCACACCGTAGACTCAAGACTCATCTACTAAAGAGAAGCGATCGTACACCAACCTTCCGGATCAATCACCATCCTCGTGATGATCCTATGGTCGGGAGCTGTTTATGAGTTAATAATGATTATTCATGTCTTAAATTTTCAACTCTTGAAAATATGAATTATCATTACCATTAACTCAAAGGATGTATCACAGACACTAAATACACATGTGTGATAGAAAATAACCCATTTCATTAATTATAGTCAAAATTATAATTTTGCCCCTAGAAGTGTATTACAAGTGTCAGCCAATTCTGGCTTCTAGGGCACATATATCTAACAATCTCCCACTTGTCCTAAAGCCAATTGGCTACAAGTCTAAGTCCCATCTTCTCAAGGTGGGCTTCGATCTTCTGCTGGCCCAACGGCTTTGTAAGTGGGTCTGCCACATTATCTGCGGAGTTGACTCTCTTGACCTCAACGTAACCTTTCTCAAGGTAATCGCGGATGAGATGATATCGCCGCTCAATGTGCTTGGACTTCTGGTGAGACCTCGGCTCCTTAGCAAGGGCTATGGCGCCATTGTTGTCGCAGTAAAGAGGAATGGCATCTGATGGCATTACTCCAATTTCTGCAGCAAACTTCTTGTACCAGAATGCTTCCTTTGACTCTGATCAGCTATCTGCTTCCATCTATCATCTTGGACATGACAGTCCGAGTCTGTGTATCCCTGAACTTGGAGTTCTCCATTACCAAAGACCAACATCATATCCTTAGTTCTTCTCAAGTACTTAAGGATACATTTCACAGAAGTCCAGTGTTCTTCACCTGGATTTGACTGATATCTGCTTGTGACACTCACAGCATGGGCTATATCAGGTCGTGTACATAGCATGGCATACATGAGGCTCCCTATTGCAGAAGCATAAGGGATCTTGCTCATGCGTTCTATTTCCTCAGGTGTGCTGGGGCACATCTTCTTGGAAAGATGAATACCATGTCTGAAGGGTATTAATCCCCTCTTAGAGTTTTCCATACTAAACCTCTTTAGTACTTCCTCTATGTACATCTTCTGTGAAAGTCCTAGCATCCTATTCGGTCTATCCCTATAGACCTTAATTCCTAGAATAAAGGATGCTTCACCTAGGTCTTTCATGGAGAATTCCTTGGACAACCACATCTTGACTGATGTCAACATGGGAATATCATTCCCAATAAGGAGGATGTCATCCACGTACAATACGAGGAAGACAACAGCGCTCCCACTGACCCTTTTGAAAACACATGGTTCCTCTTCATTTTTGATGAAACCAAACTTTTTGATCACATCATTGAAACGAGTGTTCCAGCTCCGAGATGCTTGCTTAAGTCCATATATGGACCTTTGCAGCTTGCAAACCTTGTGATCAGTATCACTGGATGTGAAACCTAGCGGCTGTTCCATATAGATATCTTCCTCAAGATATCCATTTAGGAATGCCGTTTTCACGTCCATTTGCCATATTTCATAATCGAAATAGGCTGCAACAGCAAGCAATGTGCGGATGGATTTTAGCATAGCTACCGGGGAAAAGGTATCCTGATAGTCAATGCCTTCACGTTGACTATAACCTTTTGCCACCAGTCTAGCCTTGAATGTCTCCACATTCCCATCTGCACCAATCTTTCTCTTGAAGATCCATTTACACCCAATAGGTACTATACCTTCTGGTGGATCTACCAAGGTCCAGACTTGGTTTGAGTGCATCGAGTCAATTTCTGACTTCATTGCCTCAAGCCATTTCTCGGAGTCGATATCTGATATCGCCTCGTTGTAGGTTTTGGGATCATCATGAGCACCATTACCTATGAGGAACATTTCCATTACCTATGAGGAACATTTCCTCTACCCTCTGAAATAATACCTAAGTATCTTTCAGGGGGACGGGAAACTCTTTCCGATCTACGAGGTGGAGGAGGTAGTGTTCTTATTGGCTCAACCTGATTTGGTTCCACTTGGTCCTTAGCTCGTTCTGCTTGTGAGACTTTCTCATCAAGCTTAATCTGCTTTCCAATGCCACTATCTTGAATAAACTATTTTTCAAGAAATATGGCATGTCGACTCACAATCACATTGTGGTCTTCTGGAATGTAGAAATAGTATCCTAATGACTCTTTAGGATATCCTATGAATCGAGCTCTAAAGGACCTAAACTCTAACTTGTCCGCTTGTTGTCTTTTGACATGAGCCGGACAACCCCAAATTCTGAGATGACTCAGACTTGGTTTCTTACCGTGCCATATCTCATACGGTGTGGTAGGAACGGTTTTAGAGGGAACCCTATTCAGTAAATAGATTGAAGTTAATAATGAATGTCCCCAAAGAAAATCAGGGAGGTCTGTGAAGCTCATCATGGATCGAACCATATCCAATAGAGTCCGATTTCTCCGTTCTGAAACCCCGTTGAGTTGAGGTGTTCCTGGTGGAGTCCATTGAGAGACTATGCCATTTTCCTTAAGATAGTCTAGGAATTCCCGGCTAAGGTATTCACCTCCTCGATCTGATCGAAGAACCTTAATGGGTTTTCCAGTTTGTTTTTCTACTTCATGTCTGAATTCTTTGAACTTTTCAAAAGGCTTCAGACTTGTGTCTCATAAGATACACATACCCATACCTAGACAGATCATCGGTAAAGGTAATGAAGTAGACAAAATTGCCTCTAGCCGGCACATCGAATGGGCCGCACACATCAGTATGTACTAGGGCAAGGAGATCTGTGGCCCTCTCCCCATGTCCAACAAAAGGGAGTTTAGTCATTTTGCCTTGAAGACAAGATTCACAAGTTGGATATGACTCAAAAGTCAATGGACTCAATAGCCCATTTTTCTCCAATTTGTTAATCCTATCTTCTGCTATATGACCTAATCTCAGGTGCCATAGATATCTGTCGTTTGGACTATCCCTAGGTCGTTTGGCATTCACGTTTTGCTCGATAGTTAAAATAGGTACATCAATATGCAACTGATAAAGACCATTAACAAGGAAACCATTTGCAATTTTATTTCTTTCATAAAGAATGTTACAATGGTCCTTAAAGAAGGTGATCACATAACCTTCTTGTGCTAAGCATGAAACAGAAATCAAATTCCTGCTAGCTGCAGGCACATAATAACAGTCTTTTAAAACTAAGTCTAAACCAGATGGTAATCGCAGAGGGTATGTTCCCACGGCTACTGCAGCAACTCTTGCTCCATTACCGACGCGTAGGATCATGTCTCCATCCCTCAGCCTCCTGCTATCCTCAAGACCCTGCATAGAAGTGCACAGATGAGCACTAGAACCAGAGTCAAGCACCCAACTGGATGCAGAAGAAACCGTAAGGTTAGACTCAATAACGAGCATACCTCCAGAAGGACCTTCCTTCTTGTTCTTCAGGGTGGCCAGGTAAGTAGGGCAGTTCCGCTTCCAATGGCCGTCGCTGTTGCAATGGAAACACTTTCCTTTGCCATCGACCTTCTTCTTCGGTTCTGCCTTCTTCTTCTTTGATCCTTCCACCTTTTGCTTTTTCACAGACTTCTTTTTCTTTCCATAAGACTTTCTTTTGGAAGAAGTCCGTTCCATAGCAAGAACTGAGCCTTTAGAACCTTTCATAGAAAGCTCAGCGGTAACCAGCATATTCATCAACTCGGCCAAGGAATTTTGAAGTTTATGCATGTGGTAATTCATGATGAATTGCCCATATGCATCAGTCAAGGATTGCAGAATAATATCGTTCTGCAAGTCCAAGTCCAACTTCACACCGAGCTTCTCAAGCTCTTCCATGTCCTTGATCATTGTCAGACAGTGATCTTGGACTGACTGCCCATCACGCATCTTAGCCTTAAAAAGTCATTTTGTGACTTGATATTTGGCTGCGCGACTCTGTTCACCAAACATCTCCTGCAGGTGAGCCAACATTTGGCGAGCAGTCCCGATATCTTCATGTTGGCGCTGGAGCTCATCAGACATCGAGCCCAACATGTAGTATCTGGCCTTATTGTCTTCGTCAATCCATTTTTCCAGAGACGCTCTCTGTTCAGTGGATGGACGAGCTGGTAAGGTGGGAGGGTCCTGGTCCAAAACATGTGTTAACTTCTCTGAACCCAAAATAATTTTGTAGTTCCTGAGCCAATCTTTATAATTGGGTCCAGTCAGTCTATGTGTGTCTAGGATACGTGCCAGTGGGTTGGACGCAGACATTTTCCTGTAGAGAGTCAAAGATTCTAGTTAGATACTGTAATTTTGACTTGACCAATTTGTTTAGGGATTTTATTTTTAAACAAATTAGCTCCCACTATTTTCTCGGATCCCTACACTCCCTCTGTAGAGATGCGAAAATCTCCGCGATTGATGATTTCTAGTGGGTGGTGCGGTCTCACCAACTGACTCATCACCTCACCTAACAGTTATTGGTGATGGGTTAGCCAATGAGTGAACAACTCTTGTTCAATGATTCTCTAATCATGGTGCACCCAAACTTGGTCTCTAATTCATGAATCTCACCGTATCCGGAATATTGATCCACTCCTTAGTTAAGTCAGACCCACCATTTGCATAGACTGGGTTCCTAATTGGGTCTCTCACCGTATCCGGAAATATTGAGCCCAACTCATCCTCCAGCCCATAGCATCCAATGCCTAATAGACATGGTTGCGTCTTCCCGGTGCAACTGAGCCACTGTATCCAGCCGAGAACAATCAACCCCGGGAAGGGCCCGCACGTCTACAATGGTGGAAGACCTCGGACTTAATCTTTTCTTAGGGAGAATTGATTCAGGTCTCATTAAACTAGACTTGGCTTAGTCATAACAATTATGACTAACCTAGTGGCATGGGTCAGCTCGGATTATTGACCACCTCAGATCAGAACTGTGTCAACAGATATGGCCAGGTAAGTGAGACCGGTGGAAGGAATATGCCGTTAACTCGCACAAGAACGCATTCAGGTCGAGTAGCTTCCAATTAAAAACCAGTCGGTCGTCTGTGCCAAACTTACCTTAGACACCAAATTGTTGAGTCAGAACCAATTGGGTTAGCCTACAATCCAGACTCTAACCTCTGAGCCTAATTAGGTCTTGCTTGATCGTGACTCGATCTTGACCCAGACTTAATCCTATTAGGCTGGTCAATTTAAGCATTGTTGATCCCATCTAACCAACTCTTGATTCGGTTTGATCAACCGCTTAGACCTAATTGAGCTACCCAAGCCCGAACCCAGTATTATGAATATGTCTTAGATCTGAAATTCTCAATTTTAGACCTAATTAATATTCCATAAACTTAATTCTTAATTAAGTTGGGTTCATAAACAAAATATGCACAATAAATCCTAGGGTTTCAGGATCTAGGGTTTTGCAGAAAGTAAGTTTTGGGTTTCTGATTAAGGACGAACACGCAGCACCCCTACACGTCATAAGAACACCCCATCGAATGGGAAGAGAGGGCCTTTAAACCCTTCTTCGTTCTTATGACCGGACGGCCAAGAGGAACGCCTTAATCAGGAACATGTCAATACTACAAAACAGTTATCAGATCTATATCATATATCTCATATATAAAGTAGATCTAATCATGGCATATTTTGCATACATCTCATGTATCATAATCATGCATGTTTTCAGATCTAAATTATCTCATAATAATCTAAAAAATTAGATTTAAATTGATCTAATCAAAATAAATTCTAATCTAGACAATTATGTAGAACTATTCTACAACTAGTCTAGACATGCATCTAATCATATCTCATATGATATTTAAAATTAAATAATTTTTATTTGCTGTTTATCAGATGTTATTATAACACTTATAATATCAGAAAATAGTAAATAAGAAGATCTAAAATATGATTTAATCAGATTAAATCAAAGACATGCAAAACTATTCTATAGAACTATTCTATTCTAGAACTAGTCATGCATATCTTCATGTTCTTAGATCCAAATCATTTAATTTTAATTTTTCTGATTTCAGATCTGATCACATCTCATGTGACATCTGAAATCACTTTATTTTCTAATTAAAATAAAATTAAAATCAGATCTAAACAATTTAGAACCATGGCTCTGATACCAGTTGAAGGGAAATCCTGATTTCCCGGTCCAGGTTCGTCCAGATCTGATTAGATCAAGAGATATATTTCAAAAATTTTCTCTTGATCTCAATCAGATCTTGATATGTTTCAGATCTGATTCTTATTATTTTAATAAATAAAATAAAATAAGATAAATTAAATCAAATTTAATTTACCTGATTTGGGTAATCCTATTACCCTGTAGATGATCCTGATTGCAGCGGAAGGTTCTGGATCTTAGCCACGCAAGCGCCTGGCCTCTACCGGTATCCACTCGGGTTGGATCTGGAGATCCTCTTCTTCTCTATCACACCTCCAAAAATCAGATCTGGATCTGATCTGGAGGATCTTCAAAACTCTTTTGAAGATCTGCAGTCGTCCTTTTGCAGCAGCGCAGCCTTCTTGCTTTTGATCGCCTTTCCTTGATCTGAATCGCACCAACCTAAATCCAAAACACTTTTGGACGTGGAGAGCAAGGGGAGAAGAGACTATGGCATGGAGAAGGAGGGGAGAGGCAGCCTTGGGGCGTGTCTAATAGCATTCACTTAGAATTAGGGTTGGGCGCAGGGTCTTATTTATAGACCTCTTGTGATCCAACTCCTCTTCCTCTCAACCAATCACAACCCTTTGTGAAATCAGATCTAAATCTGATTGGTTGGAATAGAGACCCCTGGATTCCTCCTTAGAGGGTGC
>QRFJ01000112.1:610463-654257 GCA_006176705.1 Cocos nucifera | reverse complement strand
GGGAGAGATCTTATCTCTAGCCGAGGTTGTTGCTCGCGTTAGGACGAGGTTCTCCTCCTGTTCCTAATCGAGGTTGTCCACGGTCGCTCGGGAGAGATCTTATCTCTAGCCGAGGTTGTCAACGGTCGCTCGGGAGAGATCTTATCTCTAGCCGAGGTTGTTGCTCGCGTTAGGACGAGGTTCTCCTCCTGTTCCTAACCGAGGTTGTCACGGTCGCTCGGGAGAGATCTTATCTCTAGCCGAGGTTGACTCGGTCGCTCGGGAGAGATCTTATCTCTAGCCGAGGTTGTTGCTCGCGTTAGGACGAGGTTCTCCTCCTGTTCCTAACCGAGGTTGACTCGGTCGCTCGGAAGAGATCTTATCTCTAGCCGAGGTTGTCAACGGTCGCTCGGGAGAGATCTTATCTCTAGCCGAGGTTGATGCTCGCGTTAGGACGAGGTTCTCCTCCTGTTCCTAACGGGCTGTGGGGGCACATAAGGGCCGCTGTCAGGGCCTCTCCCCCCATCTCGTCCTTTGTGAACGAGGCCTTCAGGTTGATCTCTAGCTCGAGGTTGACTCGATCGCTCGGGAGAGATCTTATCTCTAGCTGAGGTTGATGCTCGCGTTAGGATGAGGTTCTCCTCCTATTCCTAATGGGCTGTGGGGGCACATAAGGGCCGCTGTCAGGGCCTCTTCCCCCATCTCGTCCTTTATGAACGAGGCCTTCGCTCGGAAGAGATCTTATCTCTAGTCGAGGTTGTTGCTCGCATTAGGACGAGGTTCTCCTCCTGTTCCTAATGCGGCAATTATTGACTGCTTGTTCTCTGTCATCGCATAGTTTTTGCATCCAGAAATAATATTATTTGGAAAGAAAGAATTTTACCGGAGAAAAGTTACAGACAGCATATCCCCATTTTAGGATTGTGGGGGCGTTGTTCCTCCGAGTTCCCTGACGGCAACCTCGTCTATCTCATACCGGCCTCCTTAATTTGGAGCATGCTTCTCTTGGCTTTTACGCTGGGAGACGATGAATCGCCGATGTACCAAGCTCTGCCAGGGAGTGATGTTAAGAATGCCATGAGGTGGCCGACCTTCTTGCTTTTGGCAGTGTCTTTGGCCGATCTTATCCTGCTTCAAGCTGGCGTCGAAGGAATTTACCCCACCATCCTTTTTGACGAGCTATTCAATCTCGTCTTGGAGCTAAATATATTCCTTAGTGGCAATGGTAGGGGCATTACTCGCTTCGATCGCGCACGCTTGGGGAGGCCGTGGTCCGATCTTGGCAGCTGGTCAGAATTTGAGTTCGAGGAGCGTTAAAGGGGGCGCAGTCGTGGAACCTTTCAAGAGGAAGGCTTCTTCGTGCCCCCCTATTAGGGCTTCCTTGGTGGCGAGTTCGAGGAGTTCGGGCCCGCCTGCTTTCGGAGGGGGTCTGCGAGCGCGGCCAAACTTAATTCCATACCTTTGGGAAACCTGCAGGAGAACTTCATGCCACTTCGTTGGGGCTTCCTTGGAGTCATACTCGAGAGGGAGCCCTCGCTTGCCCTGGGGCGGTTGTGAGCTCGGCCGAACTTCGTCTCACCTTATATGAAATCTTTGTAGGGGGCTTCCTTAGTGACGTACTCGAGCGGAAGTTCGGCCCCACTTGCACCGAACTTCGTTCTAATGATGAGGTTTGAGGGGAGAGTTCGGCCTTGCGTGCGCCGAACTTCAGTCCGATGACGAGCTTCAAGGTGAAGTTCGGCCTTACTTGTGCCGAACTTCACTCCGCTTTCCCACGAAAGTTTCCACGGGAGGACTTCATGTCCCTTCCTCGATGATGAGCTTTGATGGGGAGCTCGGCTTTGCTTGCCCGAACCTCACTCCACCTCCGGTGAATTTTTTGTAGGAGGCTTCGTTGACGACATACCTCACTTTAGCAGAACTTCATTCCGACGATGAGCTTTTAGGGGGAGTTCGGCTTTTCTTCCGTTGAACTTCATTCCATCCTCCTGGTGAAAACTTATGTGGGAGATCTTCTGCTCTCCGTTTCTCCTTCCTAAGGGCGATCGGTATGCCCAAATGCTCTTTCTCAAGGCCGATTCCTCACGTCCTCATGGCGGGTTCGCTGACAAAGTCTTCGCCAGAGATTGTCGCACGACCTGCATCATCTCGACGGGGCCGCGAACCTGACCAGCAGGTTGAACTGCTCTACATCTGCGGTGGCTTCGGATGGAGCCTGGGCTGCCGGGACTGCAACGGGAGCAGATGTACCTGGCGCATAGGATGCCGATCACCGAGTCGAAGCTCTCCTCGGAAGCATTCTCTCTTTGGGAGAGAAAAGGGATCTCTGGAGAGGGGAGAGAAAAATCGTCGAGCACACCTTTAAAAACAAGAAAACCTCAAAGGTTCGGCCCTTTCTCTGGCGTCAATCTGTTGACGCAGAAACTGGTCATCGTCAGAGGTCGCTGCAGTCGAGATCGAGGAGGTCGCCATCGGAGACCTGCAAAACAAAGTTTCATCCGGAGTCGGTGGGGGGTGGCTCCAATAGGACCCTCCAACGATCAAGTTAGCTCTGGCCAACAAGAATGGAGTGCTCGGAAATGAGTTTCGGAGCTTAGAGAAGAAGAGGAGAGCTTAGAGATTAGAGAGATTAGAGTTAGCGTATCTAGAGGATCCTTTATAGGTGGAGCTTAGTTGATGGTGACGACCATACTGGCGAGTCGTGGGTTGCATGAAGTTCGGTACGGAGAGGAAGGTGCCATCAGACAGATGGTGACAGCCATACTGGCAGGTCATGGGTCGCATGGGACTGGTTACAGAGAGAGTGGTGTCACCAGTAGTGGTGGCCATACCGTCCGATCTCGTCGTCTGTTGCAGACTGATGACGACAATCATCTGGAGGAGCTCGAACTTGTAGGAGAGTCCGGCTGAAGGGAAGGCTCGAGGGGAGTTCGGCTGTAGAGAAGTTCGGAGGAGCTCGACCGGCTGAAGAGATGGCTGCTTGGGGAGTTCGACCGAGAGACGATCGTTGAGGAGTTCGGGCGCTAGGGGATTCTGTTAAAGCCCGGCCGCTTGGAGTCCAAGGAGCTCAACCGCTAAGTAGTTCGACCGACTGTAGAAGTTCGGCTAAGACCCGTCCGTCGAAGCTCTTTCGCGACTACAGATTGCACTAGGCCGAGCGTCGAGCTAGACTTCGACGGGAGCGGGATTTATCTCCAACAGTACATAATTAAATGAATCCTGTACTCATTTAAATAAATCTTGTATATAGTTAATTTAATACTGCATATAATTAATTGAACATTATATATAGTTAATTGAATACCACACAGCTAATTTAAGACTGCACATAATTAATTTAAGATTGTATACAGTTAAATAAATATTGCACTAAATCATGCATACAGTTAATTAAATATTACACAGTTAATTTAATAATATACATAGTTAATTGAATATTACATATAGTTAATTAAATATAGTATATAGTTAATTTAATACTACACATAGTTAAATGAATCATGCACATAGTTAATTGAATACTGCATATAGTTAATTTAAAATTATATATAGATAAATGAATCCTGCATACAATTAATTGAATACTATACACAGTTCATTGAATACTATATACAGTTAATTCTATACCGCATACAGTTAATTCAAAATTACATACAGTTAATTCAAAACTGCATATAGTTAATTGAATACTGTACATAGTTAATTTAACAATACATATAATTAATTGAACACTGCATACAATTAGTTGAATATAGTACATAATTAATTTAACACTGTACATAGTTAAATAAATTCTATGTATAGTTAATTGAATACTACATATAATTAATTTAACAATGCACATAGTTAATTTTAACTGCACACAATTAAATGAATCATGCACATAGTTAATTTAAAACTATATAGTTAATTGAACACTGCACATACTTAATCGAATACTGCACATAGTTAAATGAATCCTATGCAGTTAATTTAAGACTACACATAATTAATTGAACACTATACATAGTTAAATGAATCATGTATACAGTTAATTAAACACTGCACATAGTTAATTTAAGATTGCATACAGTTAATTCAATACTGCATATAGTTAATTTAATAATGCATATAGTTAATTTTAGCTGCATACAATTAAATGAATCATGCACATAGTTAATTTAAGACTGCATATAGTTAATTAAACTTCATAAACCATAATTAATATCGTGCTGGTATAATATCATTTCTAGTACCGTGCCATGCCTAAGCTGACATCCCCTAGGACATGCTTGCAGCCAAGCGCGTGATATAATCCAATTTATATCGTCAAAAGGACCTTCTAGGATTTTTTAAAGATCAATCTATTTTATGGATTTGAATATGCTGCTTCACACCATAATTGGTTAAGTCAGCTATAACTTAATTTGAACTTTAATGAATAGGACATGATATCAATTGCATACATTTACATACACTGAACTTAAAAAGGTATAAGCTAAAGTTTTATCTTTAAAGCATCATTTTCTTATCATGGTATGCTTTTCAAGTATCATTTTTTCATTATGACATGCTTTTGAAGTATCATGATATGGCACGCTTTTGAAGTATCGGAGCATATTTTTGAACTATATTGGCATGCTTTTGAAGTAACTATATGTAGTATATTCAACTATGTACATGGATAATTTAAATATGTGTAGTATTTTAACTATATATCATATTTTATTAATTATATGCAAAATTTATTTAATTATGTATAGTGTTAACTTAACTGTATATAGTATTCGTTTAACTATATATATGCATGCTTTTAATTATATATTATATTAGTTTAACTGTATACCATGTTAGTTTAACTATGTATAGTATTCATTTAACTGTATATGATATTAATTTAATGGTATACGGTTTTAATTTCATTGTGTGCAGTATTTAATTTAACTATATACAATGATAAATTAACTAATAATTATATTAAATTAATTATATAAAATTAATAATTTAATTGTATTGTTATATATTAGAGTATGCCATTACACCATACTAATACTAACAATATGCCAAATTCCATTGTATTCAGAATTTAGTAATGCCCAAAATTTATAATTCTTAACAAAATATATAAGTTCAACTGAAAAGCACTTAAATAACTAAAAATAAATAAATATTTTTAGATTTTATAAGTTCATAATAAATTATACTTTTATAATATTCAGCCTGTCTACTTCTAATAAAACAACTATAATTTGAAATATTATTCAATAGGATCATTACATGTCCTTCTATTGAATTATTTTTTTCTGCATTGTCCACATTTTATATTTCTTGATGAGTCTATCTGTGAAGCTCTTCTCTTCTTTTGAGGCCTGGCAGAACGAGTCTTTGTGATAGGAGGTAAAATATGAATATCATCTGAGATACTCTAGATCACTTCAATATCAAAAATTGGATTGATGAATTTTGCATATATTGCTCTATATATTTCAGCTTGAAAACAATTATCAGTGAAATGATATAATGATCTACCAGCCTTCCCATGCATGCACATGCATGCTTATGTGGCATCCAGAAGATTTGCCAATCACCATTAAAGCATGTGCATTTTTATAGATCAATCTTACATAAGTACTTCATGTCTTTTACATCATAAATCATGATGTCTGATATAAAGACAAATGACCTACGATTCTCTTTTGCATTTTTTTGCAATACTTTTTAGGATCAGGACAAAGATTTGGATGTTATAACTCCGACTCCATCTATCGTGCATTAATTACATAATTTGAATTATTATATGATCAACCATTTGAGGAATGAAAAGACGTCGAGCCTCTAAGATCTAACTATTAAAACATTCAGTCATAATAGATGTCATTATACCCCAACGTGGACCTAAAAAAACTGAATTTGTCCATGCTCTAGCTTCGCATACATTATAAAGTTTCTTACACTTGAAACTTCTATTATAAGTTTGCTCATTAAGTTTTGAAAAATATTCAACCTTGGAATATATGCAGTAACATTTAATAAATCAACAAACCTCTTCCTTTCATTTGTAGGATAATAGATAAGCACCTGCATGTAAAATAATAAAACAACAACATATACAATAGTTGTATGTTAAAATATTCAACTAATTTAAAAATATGATTAAGAATTTAGAAAAGAATGCTACATACTTGATTTTGAAAATCATCTTTAACATGAAGAATACAGTAGGAGTGATAGCTATCTTCAAAATACTTCGGCATTACTTTTATAAATCCTTGATGTCTATCTGTCATAATTATGAATGATTGTCTGTGATAGTCAACACAAGACTCTGGCTCCTTTCAAAATCCAACAAAACTAGTTTCAATTATCATCATTCTTTATATTAATAATGGCATATGCTATAGAAAATATATCATCATTCATATTTTTATCCATAGCACTAAGTAAAACTCCTCCATCCTTATGCTTAATGAATGTTGCATCCATGAATATCAGAGGTTATGACCTTTTATGAAACCATTGATTAAGCCTTTAAATGAAATAAATAGACATCTGAATCGATCTTCAAGGATTTCATACTTCGCTATACTGTCGGGCTTGGTCTCAATAATGGCATTGCAGTACCATCGAATCCATTCATAAGATTCCGACCTCTGAGCATAGAGCTCCTTGATAGCAATCTCTTTTCCATGCCAAGCTCGATGATATGACAATTCTACACCGAATTCACGATGAATATATTTTACAATATCACTTGGCCTATACAAAGGCATATCCTAAATTTTTCTTTACAATATTTGAAATACAATGTTTTGAAGCCTTAGGATAAGATCGAACTTGTAACCCTACTCGACATGTATGTTTGTTGTTCAATATTTTAATTGCAAATATATCTTGATTCCTCAAGCAAGAAGCATGAAAGCACCATCTACATCCTTTATATGCACACTCAACGGTCATACGCTGACGATCATTCTTCATAAATATAAAATCTCTAAAATTTATAATGCAAAAATTACGAATTAGTAGACGAAGAATTTTGACATCCTTGAATTCTTGACCTACATCCTCTATAAAATTCTTTCAACCATTTAGCATGTTTCTTGGATTGGATTCATCTTCAATGATAGCTCTTATTTCTTCGACCATTTAAATAAAATTACTTGAGCTACCAAACGAGAAAAAATGAGATGAATTGCTCTTCTGATAATTTTTTGAATAATCTATATATTTACCAATTTTGGATGGATCATAATTCCTGAAATGTAAAAGAATCATTTTTTTAATATATTAGTAAATGTTAATTATCATATTAGATTAAGTCTAATTAGGAATACTAAAATTAAGTATAAATACATATTGTATTACCTCATGTTGATTATCACATTATGTGATTTCGCCAATGAAGTATAATGATATATAACCATTCAATTATTGCAGCTTTTAACTTTGTATTTTGCACATATTCCAAACATCCTTATCTATCATGAGCATAATGAGCATTCTTGAATTGTTAGGAACATAAAATTTTATATCAATCATTATAGGAGATAAATACTTGCATCTTTTCATAATTTAACCAAAAATATAATTGAGAATTGTGTTTTATGAAATTGAAATAATATGGGCTTCATTACCATAAGAGCATATAACCATAAAAATAAGATTTTTACTATTCTTACAATCCATAACTTTTAGAAATTTAGATAAAATCTTTTAAAAAGACATCCACAAATAAAAAAGATGTTTAGGACATAAAGAAGACAATGAAATAAGCTAAGAACAACAGCTAAAATTCAATGCTGAATCTTAGTTTCATGATAAAAATAACAAGGCTAAATACAACATGGCAAGGTAAGGAGAACAGCTAAATGAGTTAAGTTTGACTATCCGAGAAGGCTAAGAGTAGCAGCTAAAAGGAGCAACCTCATTTTTTATTATTTTCGATATTAACAAATGAAAATCAATGATGAAATTTGACGTCCTGCGAATTCGAAAATAACAAAAAAAAGTCTAAAAAAATATATAAACCACGGATAAGGGAGAAATCCAGCATAGAAGGCAGACATAGAATAAGGAACGTTTTCAAACATAGAGCGTCAAAGCATAAGTTGGGTATTTTGAAAAAAAAAATGATTGACGCCAAAAGGATGTCTTATTAAAATAAGTATGGAGAAAGAGATTGAAAATTAAAGTCTTGGTCAATGGAGACTATTCGTTATAGCAGCATCAAAAAGAGGATTGGTAATTAATTTTTCGATGAAATAATGATATAATTTAAATTTATTAGAATAATCGATATTGCTTTGATACCAATTATTATGCCTATAGCTACTCGGAACTACAGTTGTAGATCCAATCATTTTTGTGCAAACCTGGATGTTAATCCAGATATATGAAGAAGAACAAAAGTTGATGATGACACCTAGGACTTAGCATTAGAACCAGAGAGAAAAGAGAGGAGAGTTAGGAAGAAAAGCTTTGTATTGATTTCACTCTATTGTAAAGATTATAATACCTACGTCTATATACATTAGGATTTCTACTATACACATGAATCCTAATAAACCTAAATTCTAGTTGAAAAATTTTCTTAGGCTAACCCAATACATGAAAGCACTCACCGAGCCCATATACACTCATGTCTCTCATGCTCTCATCTCCTAGATCTAAATCCGACCCATACATGAGTTAGCTACCTTAAGACTTTATTAGATCAGGCCTTAAGACTCAAACAGAAAATTTCGTCCAATTTTGTTCACCATCATCGAGCCGGCTCTATCAGTAGCCGAGCTGGCTCAACTACATCTTGCCCAAACTCTGTCTTCTATCTGTCTCAGATAGCCGACTCGACTGCACCCTAAGCCGACTCAATCTCAATCCGAGCTGGCTCAACTGTGTATCCAAGTCAGCCCATCTGTGTGCCAGCCTCTTATCTTGACTGATTTTTCTCTTGACTTTGATCCTTTGCTCCATCTTATGTCCCAGATTTTTAGAGCACCTACGAAGCCTCCTCAAGGTCCTCATACCTGAACCTCAAGCTCGTGCAGGGCTACACGCCGTCTTCATCCTATGATAACTTCTGTCCTAACTCTAGGACTCACATCCATCCTAGTCTTCTAGAGCCAATATCCTGACTCCTTCTGTGACCCCCCAAGATTTGAAAACACCACACCAAATTCTACAATCTCCATCTTTATGCGACCAAGCCTTGGCATATCTGACAATATTTTCCTACATGATCTCGCTATTATTGCATGTCCTGACAGCCACTTGTACATATCTTGCCACTGCCATCTTTCTTCAATTGCTGAGCTCCCTTTGATGCCTTTGGGATGACCGTCTCCACCGCTAAAGATCTTGGCTTGCACCTATGCACCATCCTTGAAGTTGTAGACATTCTTCTAATTGGCAGCCGCATCATTTATCATGAACTTTCATGGAGAATTTGCAGCAATCCTATGCCGGCACCCACTACATATCCTGACATGGTCTTCTCAGAACTTCGTCTATCCTTCCAGACATACTGCTCTATCTAAAACTATGCATCTTCGACGTTGGTGCTAGAATATTGATCCGCCTGCACTACTTTGCTTTGAACTCATGTCAAAACTCTCTCCACTGGTGAAGCCACCTCTGCCTGATACTCAATCTGAAACTGAAGTCCCCCTAATACCGTAGAAGCTGACTCTGTAATCGAGTCACTCAAAGCCAACCATCCAATGCTGTACTGCTGAGCCTGCCACTGCACCTGAATGTTAATCTAAAAATATGAAGAAGAGCAAAAATTGATGATGACACCTAGGACTTGGCATTGGAACCAGAGAGAAGTTAGGAAGAAAAGCTCTATATTAATTCTATTTTATTGTAAAGATTACAATACATGGGTTTATATACCTTAGAATTTCTGCTATACCATATGAATCCTAATAAATCCAAATTTCAGTTAAAAAACTCTCCTAAACTAATCCAATAAATGAAAGCACTCATCGAGCTCATGTACACTCATGTCTCCTATACTCTTATCCCTTGGATCTAAATCCGACCCATACATGAGTTAGCCACCTTAAGACCTTATTGGACGAGGCCTTAAGATTCAAACAGAAAATTCCATCCAGTTCTATTTGCCATCATCAAACTGGCTCTATCGATAGCCGAACTGACTCGATTGCATCTTGTCCAAACCCTATCTTCTATCTGCCTGAGACCGCCGGCTCGAGTGCGTATTCGAGCCAGCCCACCTGTGTGCCAGCCTCTAATTATCTTGACTAATTCTTCTCCTAACTTTGATCCTTTGCTTTATCTTATATCCCAGATTTTCAAAGCACCTACCAAGCCCTCTCAAGATTCTCACACCTGAACCTCGAGCCCATGCAGGGCTACAAGTTGCCTTCACCCTAGGATAACTTCTGTCCTAGCCCTAGGACTCACATCCATCCTAGTCTTTTGGAGCTAACACCCTGGCTTCTCCTATGGCCTCCCCAAGGCTTGGGAGCACCACACCAAATCCTACATGGATGTCTATATATATTTGGCTTCCTAACATCATAGTGACTTTAACTCTTGGCAAGGATGGCCATTATTTGGATATGGTAGGCCATTGCTCTTACCTTCCCTATGCTTACATCGAAATGAGGTAAAGTGATGAAGTGGATAGACCTAGACATGATGGGTTTGATGGATTGGATTGGATAAAGCTATAATTTTTTTTTAAAAACACAAACCAATAACTCTAGGAAAGAAATTTACGAAGAACTATATATATTCTGATTGGGCTCAAGGAGGATTTTACCATTATTTATCCTTATTGCTATAAGTCTCCAAGCCAATGTAGATAGGGTTGGCCTTCTATCGACCTGCAGCTTAGTGATGTGCCAATGACTAGCTCTCTTTAGAAAACTTGAAAAGAAAGTCAATACTCACTGCAAATTTTTCAGTGGACTCTTCGATGTTTAAGTCAATCAGAGCTATTAAAGGCTAAGGCAATCCGAGATGCTAAGATCTCTTAAAGCCTAGTGCAATACGCCAAGCAACATCTGCCTAAGTATAGTGAAAAATATGTGTGTGGAGAAAAATCTCAACAAGCACCTAATAGGAACGTATTTTTTAACCCTACCCCATTGAAGTGGGTTCCTTAGTAAGTAGTAAAATTTTAAATTATATTCCCATAATCGTACCGAGTGAACCAATAATTCATAGTGAAAAATGTGTGTGGAGAAAAACCTCAACAAGCACCTAATAGAAATCTATTTTTTAACCCCACCCATTGAATTGGGTTCCTTGGTAAGTAGTAAATTTCAAATTTTCCCATAACCATACCTAGTGAACCAACAAATCAAGCAAAGCTATTGAAGGCTAACACAACATAAGACACCATATCTCTTAAAGCCTAATGCAATGCACAAAGTAGCATGTGCCTTAGTATGGTGAAAATATATGTCCGTGTGAGATCTCTTAATGTAATGACCCAATCCTTTCATCACCCAGAACAAATATTTCTACCATACAAATCTTAAAGCAAGGATGGAAAAAAGGGAATACGTGAGAGGGGAGGAAGAGTACTCCAATCGGGAGTTTTCTTCTCTCCCAAATCCATCAAAGACCGCAATTAGGACACCGGTTTGAACAAGGAAAAGCCCTAAAAATCATCTACAAGAAGTGATCTCCACTTGGAAATTCATCATCAAATTTCTAAGAAAACACCACCGATTCCAAGCCCTTATCCGAGTCCTTTCCTTAGGTTTTCACTGGAGAAATTATCGAGTTTCCCTCATTTACCTTTGCTGGACCTAGGTAAGATATTAAGCCTTTAATTCCCCTTCTTTTCTAGGTTTGTTACCATCGTTGGAGCTGGCAAACCACTGGATTTAAGCAAGAATAGGGTCTTCTCTGTTTTGAGTTTTCTTTCTTTGTTTTGCCAATCACTGATGGCTCTGGTCATTATTGAGGTCATGTCCCAATCGGCACTGGGTGCTACTATTTGCCACCAGCCAATGTTCCATGGCCATGGCCGGATGAAGGAGGGAGGGAAAAAAAGGGTTTAGGTACCTTGTTTCCATGAAAAAGAAGAAGAATGAAGAAAGGAGAGAGAGAAGGAGAAGAAAAAAAAGAAAAAAGAAAATTAAAAAAGATAAAAAAAAGAAGAAGAATTTTTCTCTCTTTCCTCTTTTCTCTCCACTTTATCTCTCTACTAGTTTCTCTCTAGATTTTTCTCTCTCTTTATGAATTTCTCTCTCTAAAAATCTTATGGACTAGTAAAGGATCCAGATATTTAGTAATCTAGATCAATTGATGACCCTAAGAGTGGTTTTAGACCACAAAGTATCATAGCCATCTTCCATAATTTTTTCATTATTCATGATCACTTTTAAATTTTATGTTGATCTTTAGAATATAAAGGTACGACTGTTTATATAAGAGGATATCAAGTGAAACACCTTAATTCTGAGTTTAAAGATCGAGGAGTTCATCTATTATTGTATTTTAGTCAATCTTCGATAGAGGTAAGGATTCTTAGACATAAACACTAATATATATATTTATTTTTGCACTGCATGATTTTGGTTTCTCATAGTTGATATTTATTTTATAATTATCGATATGATTATTTATATTTTTTGAATCAAATATCGAAGATTTTGTGGATGATTTGGGTATGATACTAGCTATGGAAAATTTTGATTAGAACATAATATAATATAATATTATTTCTAGCATGATTGAGATTTAATAAATTAATGATCAAAAAAGAGATGTTTGGACTAACCATGTTGAATTGAGAATAGCCTTGTCATAGGCAAAACATGACATTGAGAATAGCTCACCATGGATAAGAACATAGCATTGAGAATAGCCTTGCTATGGGCAGAAATGTGGTATTGAGGATAACCTGCCATGGACAGGAATGTGATATCGAGAATAGCCCCTCCACAGATAGAAATATGATACTGAGAATAACCTCGTCATAGGCAGAAACATGATACTTGAGTTTGCCGGTCATGGATTTGATAAATATTGATTGATCCAAATCATATTAATGAGATATGAATGAAAAGATATAAAACCATAATTAAGCAAAAAATATTTATTTAATTACATATATGCTATATATGACTTTTGAAAAAGATGGATATTTGATGGTATATAATACATACATACATACATACATACATACATATACATACATATATATATACATATATATATACATATATATATATATACATATATATATATATATATACATACATATATATATATATATATATATATATATATATATATATATATATATATATATATATATATATATATATATATATATATATATATATATTGGTATTAAATTATATTGGATATTCGACATAAGATTTTATAGCTTATATTCTTTTTTATACTGTTTATTTATTATTTTTATATTATTATTATATTGATGTGAGTGTGTAAAAATTTCTTCTAGACGATAAAGCTCATAATCCCTCTTTTTTCTTTTTCAGAGTTATAGGATGCCTATACTTGGGATCACGATTTGAAAGGTTGATTAGATAGAGTATCTTCAATATTAGTTGTGTTGGGGATAAACCCCGCTCTTACCGAAGTCCAGTTCGATGCTCAGCCTAATGCAACCGATAGTCACGGAAGAGCTTCAGCGGTCGAGTCTTAGCCGAATCCCTTCAACCAGCCGAACTCCTCAGTGGCCGAGCTCCTTCCGAACTCTCTAGTGGTCGAGTCTTATCTAAACTTCTTCAGCCGACCAAACTCCTCAGTAGTAGAGCTCCGACCGAACTTCTCAGCGGTCGAGCTTCAATCGAACTTCTCAGCGGTCGACCTTCAGTCGAACTCCTACGAGAGCCAAACTTCCTCCGTGCCCCTTCAAATGGACTCCCACGAGAGCCGATCTCCCTCCGTGCCCCTTCAGATGGACTCCCACAAGAGCCAAACTTCCTCCATACTTCTCCAGTCGGATGCCCACGAGAGCTGAACTCCCTTCATGCTCCTTCAGTCGGATGCCTACGGAAGCTGAACTCCCTCCATACTCCTCCGGTCGGACGCCTATGGGAGCCAAACTTCTTCCGAGCTTTTTCTTCAGTCGAACTCCTACAGAAGCCAAACCCTTGCCGAACTTCTCCTTCAGCCGAACTCCTTCAGGAGTTGAACTACTTCCAAGCTTCTTCCTCAGTCAGACTCCTCCAACGGATTACTTTCGAATAATTTCCATCAGACGTATTCCCTTTAGGAGTTCAAGCTTCTCCGAAATGGATATACGTCGAGATTCTTCACCAATCAACGCCTGCTCCCTCGAACTACGACTGTTGAACTCGACGGTATGGCTGCCACTACCAATCTGACGGCACCTCTCCCTCTGTAACAAGTCCCATGTGGTCCACAATCGGACAACATGACCACCACTACTGACGACACCACTCTCTCCGTAATCAGTCCCATGTGGCCCACGGTCGGACGATATAGCCGCCACCACCAGCCTGACGATGTCAATCTCTCCGTACCGAACCCCATGCGGCCTAGAGCGGCCTGCTACCAGATGGTATGGTTGTCACCATCATTCAAGCTCCGTCTATAAAAGAGAGCCTTCAGATATGTTTTCTCGAAGCTCTCCTCTCCCCTCTAAAGCTCAAAGCTCACTTCTCATTCCTGAGCACTCCATTTCTGTTGGCCAGAATAGCTGACTTGATAGTCGGAGGGTCCTGCTGGAGCCACCACCACCGACTCTAGATGAAATTTTATTTTGTAGGTCAGCGACGGCAACCCCATCCTCCTCTACTCCAACTCAATCCGACGTCAATCAGATTCTGCACCAACAAAATTGGTGCTAAAGGAAAGGCCCTCTATTTTTGAGATTCTCTTATTCTTGAAGGAGTGCTCAGCGATGATTTCTCTCTTTCCTCTCTAGAGATCTTCCTTCTTCCTCTCTAGAGTTCTTTCTCGAGAGAAAATGCCCCTCAGGAGAGCTTCGACCCGACGATCGATGGCCCCCGTAGCCCGATCCTGTCCAAATCCATCTACTTTCGCTTCAGCCTCGGCAACCCAGGTTCCACCTGTAGCTGCGGTAGATGCAGGATAGTTCAACCTACTAGTCCAGCAGATTTAGGGCCTCACCGAGATGGTGCAGGCCATGCGGCAGCCTCCGACGGTGACTTCATCGAAAAATCCGCCATCAGGATATCGAAAATGGTTCCAAAGAAGAGTACTCGAGCTAGCGTACCCATCACCCTTGAAAAAGAAAAATAGAGAGTAGAATATCCGTGTTCGGATCATGGTTCTCCTCTGGAGGAGACCTTCCCCATCTGTAGCCAAAAGCCCTCCAAGGCCTGCGACCGAGACGACATCCTCAATCACAAACTGTGAAAGATGGACCGATGGATTGAGGAGCTCGGCCACGTCGCTCCGGCTCACCTTAACGACGTCCGCATCGATCCTCCTTTCTCCCCCCAAATTATGCAAGAGCTCATCCCGTCGAATTTTGAGCTCCCTCAATTCGAAAGCTACAATGAAACCTCTGATCCAGTTGATCATCTAGAGGCCTTTCGGACCATGATGCTACTCCATGGTGCTCCAAACACCATATCATGCCGAGCTTTTCCATCTACCTTAAAGAGAGCAGCGAGAAACTGATACTCGGCATTGAAGCCAGGTACGATCTTCTCTTTTGACCAGATGAGCCATCAACTCATAGTTCACTTCGTCAGCAGCCAACGTCCACATCGAGGTTCAAATTTTCTGATGAATGTCAAGCAGAAGCAGGGGAAATCCATCCGAACTTATGTCATCCGATTTAATGCCACAACATTAGAGGTCTGGGACCTAGACCAGTCTGTTACGATGGCCGCACTCAAGGGCAGTCTTCAGAAGAATGACTTGCTATTCTTTCTAGAGAAGAAGTATCCCAAGGACTTAGCCGATCTGCTGGCTCGGGCCGAGGGATATGTCCGTGTGAAAGAAGCCTTCAAGTTGAAGGACGAAGAAGCCTTAGAAGAGTGGCGGGCAGATGAGTATAACAGACCCACCATCGATGGAGAGCTAAGTTGAAGTTCGACCATGCTCACGGACTCCCTCTGGGTGCAGGCGAGCCCAAACTCCTCAAGCTCGCCATCAAGGAAGCCTCGACAGAAGGGCGCGAAGAAGTTCTCCTCTTGGAAGGTTCCACAACTACGTCCCCCTCAACGCTCCTAAAGCTCAAGTTCTGATGGAAACTAAGAACCAACTACCATAACCAGAAGAATTACGATCTTCCCCCAACTTTGGAGGCTTGGTACTTCGATGGGCTGTCATTTTCCAGCGTCAAAGTCAAGAGAAGCTTGCTCTAAATTGAGAAGGCTAGCATAAAATAGAAGAGATCGTCAGATCCGAGACTTACCACCTAAAGAAGCTAGGAGGAACAACGCTCCCATGACCTTGAGACTCGGAGAATCCGAGAACATACTGCCGGTAACTTTTCTTCAATAAAACTCATCTATTTCAATATTATTGTTTTTCAGTGCAAAAACTATCAGATAATAGAAAAGAAGCAATCAATAGTGGCCATATTAAGAATAGGAGGAGAACCTCGTCCTAACATAAGCAAGTCGAAGGCCTTATTCATTTTAGATGAAATGGGGGAAGAGGCTCTGATAACGGCCCTTATGTGCCCCCATAGTCCGTTAGGAACAGGAGGAGAACCTCATCCTAATGCGAGCAAAGTCGAAGGCCTCGTCCCTGACAATGGCCCTTATGTGCCTCCACAGCCCGTTAGAAATGGAAGGAAAACCTCATCCTAGCATAAGCAAAGTCGAAGACCTCGTTCATTTTAGAGGAGATGGGAAGAGAGACCTACAATGATCCTTATGTACCCTCACAGTCCGTTAGGAATAGGAGGAGAACCTCGTCCTAACGCGAGCAAAGTCGAAGCCTCATTCATTTTAGATGAGATGGGAGGAGAGACCCTGACAATGGCCCTTATGTGCCCCCACAGCCCGTTAGAAATAGGAGGAGAACCTCGTCCTAACGCGAGCAAAGTCGAAGGCCTCGTTCATTTTAGACGAGATGGGAGAAGAAGCCCTGACAACGGCCCTTATGTGCCCCCATAGTCCGTTAGGAACAGGAGGAGAACCTCGTCCTAACGCGAGCAAAGTCGAAGGCCTCGTTCATTTTAGACGAGATGGAGGAGAGGCCCTAACAACGGTCCTTATGTGCCCCACAGTCCGTTAGGAATAGGAGGAGAACCTCGTCCTAACGCGAGCAAAGTCGAAGGCCTCGTTCATTTTAGACGAGATAGGGGGAGAGGCCCTGACAACGCCCTTATGTGCCCCCACAGCCCGTTAGGAATAGGAGGAGAACCTCGTCCTAACGTGAGCAAAATCGAAGGCTCTGACCGCAAGATTCTTTCGAGCGACCGTCAACCTCGGCTAGAGATAAGATCTCTCCCGAGCGACCATGTCAACCTCGGCTAGAGATAAGATCTCTTCCGAGCGATCGAGTCAACCTCGGCTAGAGATAAGATCTCTTCCGAGCGACCGAACAACCTCGGCTAGAGATAAGATCTCTCCCGAGCGACCGAGTCAACCTCGGATTAGGAACAGGAGGAGAACCTCGTCCTAACGCGAGCAACAACCTCGGCTAGAGATAAGATCTCTCCCGAGCGACCGTGACAACCTCGGCTAGAGATAAGATCTCTTCTGAGCGACCGAATCAACCTCGGTTAAAGATAAGATCCTTCATAGCACCGAGCCAACCTCGGCTAGAGATAAGATCTCTTCCGAACGATCGTGGACGAGTCAACCTCGGACTAGAGATAAGATCTCTTCCGAGCGACCGAGCTTCAACCTCGGCTAGAGATAAGATCTCTCCCGAGCGACCGAGTCAACCTCGACTAGAGATAAGATCTCTCTCGAGCGACCGAGCTTTGACCTCGGTCAGAGATAAGATCTCTTCCGAGCGATCGAGCTTCAACCTCGGTCAAAGATAAGATCTCTTTCGAGCAATCGAGTCAACCTCGACCAGAAATAAAAGCTCTCCCGAGCAACCGAGTCAACCTCGGCTAGAGATAAGATCTCTTCTGAGTGACCGAGCCAACCTCGACCAGAGATAAAATCTCTTCCAAGCGACCGAGCCAACCTCGGTTGCAGGAGATAAGATCTCCTCCAAGCTTCAACCTCGACTAGAGATAAGATCTCTCCCGAGCGATTGAGTCAACCTCGACCAGAGACAAGATCTCTCCCAAACATCCGAGTCAACCTCGACTGAAGTTAAGATCTCCCCCGAGCTCAACCTTCAATCTCGACTGCAGGAGATAAGATCTCCCCCAAGTCAACCTCGGTTGGAGACAAGATCTTCCATGAGCTTCAACCTGAACTGGCACAGAGCTCTGAAGAAGACTTCGACAATTGCCTTTTCTGCACTCCCCTCCTTCGAGTTTCGAACTCGAAAGTAGGGAGACTATTGTTGGGAATAAACCCCGCACCTACCGAAGTTCAGTTTGATGCTCAGCTAATGCAACCGATAGTTATGGAAGAGCTTCAACGGTTGAGTCTTAGTCGAATCCCTTCAACCAATCGAACTCCTCAGCGATCGAGCCCCTCTTGAACTCTCCAATGGTCGAGTCTTATCCGAACGCCTTCAGCCGACCGAACTCCTTAGTGGCCGAGCTCCGATCGAACATCTCAGCGGTCGAGCTTCAATCGAACTTCTCAGCGATCGAGCTCCAGTTGAACTCCCATGAGAGTCGAACTCCCTCCATGTCCCTTCAGGCAGACTCCCACGAGAGCTGAACTCCCTCCATACTCCACTAGTCGGACTTCCATAAGAGCCAATCTCCCTCCGTGCTCCTTCAAGCGGACTCTCACGAGAGCTGAACTCCCTTCGTGCTCCTCCAGTCGGATGCCTACAGGAGCAAACTTCCTTCGTACTCCTTCGGTCGGATGCCTATAGGAGCCGAACTCCTTTCGAACTTTTCCTTCGACCGAACTCCTATAGAAGCCGAATCCTTGCCGAACTTTTCCTTCGACCGAACTCCTCCAGGAGCCAAACTACTCTCAAACTTCTCCCTCAGTTAGATTCCTCCAGCGGATTACTTCCGGATAATCCCCACCAGACTTATTCCCTTTAAAAGTCCGAGCTTCTCCAAAATGGATATACGTCGAGGTTCTTCATCAATCAACGCCTGCTCCCTCAAACTATGGCTATTAAACCTCGACGGTATGGTCACCACTACCAGTCTGACAGCACCTCTTCCTCCGTAACAAGCCCCATGCGGCCCACGATCGAACGACATGGCCACCACTACTGACGACACCACTCTCTCCGTAACCAATCCCATGCGGCCCACGGTCGGACAACATGACCACCACCATCAGTCTGACGATGCCACTCTCTTCGTACCGAACCCCATACAGTCTAGAGCGGTCCGCTACCAGACGGTATGGTCATCACCATAATTCAAGCTCCGTCTATAAAAGGGACCCTTTAGATATGTTTCCTTGAAGCTCTCCTCTCTCCTCTAAAGCTCAAAGCTCACTTCTCATTCTTGAGCACTCCATTTTTGTTGGTCAGAAGAGCTGACTGTTAGATATATGTGCCCTAGAAGCCAGAATTGGCTGACACTTGTAATACATTTCTAGGAGCAAAATTATAGTTTTGACTAAAATCAATAAATGGGTTATTTTATATCACATATGTGTATTTAGTGTCCGTGATACATCTTTTGAGTTAATGACAATGATAATTCATATTTTCAAGAGTTGAAAATTTAAGATATGAATAATCATTATTAACTCATAAATTGCTCCCGACCATAGGATCATCACAAGGATGGTGATTGATCCGAAAGATTGGTGTACAATCGCTTCTCTTCAGTAGATGAGTCTTGAGTCTACGGTGTGGAGACACCAGAGCGAGAGTACAGATACTCATTAGAGAACGAGGGCACTGAGCGTGACCACCTCGAGTAGTCATTAGGGAAGTCTACCTTCTCGTCAATGACTGACTCGATGCTGCAGTAGTGTGTCTGGTTCTTTGACCTGAGGATGCATCGGCAGTTCACCTTGAGGGTGTTATAGTTTGACTACACCATTACTCGATCTCCTAGCCATATGGAACCCTGAGGTGTATGTTGGCTATAGCATGTTCATTGTAGGAACTGGATTGCATCAAGATGGAATCTATCTACCTCGGTGGTAGAGGAGCAGCCCTATGATGATCATGAGAATCAAGTCCAGAAATCCATGGCCATGGTAGAGTGAAATAATAGAAAGAGTTTCTATTTAGATTTTCACATTGGACTCGAATCGAATGATTACATCATATGACAGAGACTAGGGTTTGACGAGTTTACCTTAACCCTAATCTGATCGGGGCTCAAGATAGAAGAACTTAATCACACAGGTAGCTGCACCAAGAGGTTCGCATTCAGCTCTGATGGGTTGCCACCATATACTGCTAGGTGTCACTGGTGGATTTTGGGAGCAATTAGAATGATTTAGATGATCGATCATTCTAGCTGTTCGAATCAGAAGAGTTCTGATCCATCGAAAGGAAGTTTCGATGATGTCGATGATAGAGATCATGACATATCCCATTACCATACAGAACTGAACCTAACTGGGTCACACAAACAAGGGTTTGAATCTGGTGATCATCAATTGAACTGATCTAGTTCAATTGATCTGAATGAGATTCAATTAGGTTCAAGGAAATCGTGCTAGCACTCGATTGAACCTAACGTTCTTCTTTTACTATCATAAATAAGTTGTCCTGTCTGAGCCAAAGGAGTTTGTGCTCAATCAGAGGCCTTCATATGGTCTGACTGGAGGTTGTCCAAGTCAGAAAAAGGTTGTCTTATTTTGTAAGACATTACCTGCCATTTTTGGTCACCTGCCATTTCTTGTTCTTTGACTTTGGTCAAAAGTCTACCTTTGACTGGTCAAACGTTGACCATTGACACTTTGACTTTTGACCACATGTCATGCACCTATTGGAGAGCTGGTGGGGGCCTGTCCCCCTGCCAGAACCTGGCAAGGAGAAGGCGCACGCCACCCTAGGCGTGTGCCCAAGTTGGAGGCGCCTAGGAGTCCTTGTTGGACAAGGACTCCATCTCCTTTTTGGATTCCAATTAGAGTTCTACTAAGAACCAACTTTGACTGGTCTTAGGCACCCTCTAAGGAGGAATCCAGGGGACTCTATTCCCACCAATCAGATTTAGATCTGATTTCACAAAGGGTTGTGATTGGTTGGGAAAGAAGAGGAGTTGGATCACAGTAGTCTATAAATAAGACCCTGCGCCCAACTCAAACCAAAGTTTTGATTGAGTTCAAAAGTTCCCACGCCCCAAGGCTGCCTCTCCCCTCCTTCCTCCATGCCAAACCATCTTCTCCCTTCTCCTCTCCACGTCCAAAAGGAGTTTTGGACTTTGGTTGGTGCGATCCAGATCAAAGAAAGGCGATCAAAAGCAAGAAGGCTGCACTGCTGCAAAGGACGACTGCTGATCTTCAAAAGAGTTTTGAAGATCCTCCAGATCAGATCCAGATCTAATTTTTGGAGGTGTGATAGAGAAGAAGAGGATCTCCAGATCTAGCCTGAGTGGATATCGGTAGAGGCCAGGCGCTTGCGTGGCTAGATCCAGAACCTTCCGCTGCAAACAGGATCATCAACAGGGTAATAGGATTACCCAAATCAGGTAAATTAAATTTGATTTAATTTATCTTTATTTTATTTTTATTTATTAAAATAATAAAATTAGATCTGAAATATCTCAAGATCTGATTGGATCTTGAGAGAAAAATTTTTGAAATATATCTCTTGATCTGATCAGATCTGAACGAACCTGGTCCGGAAAATCAGGATTTTCCTTCAACTGGTATCAGAGCCATGGTTCTAAAATTGTTTAGATCTGATTTTAAATTTATTTTAATTAAAAATAAGTGATTTTAGATGTCACATGAGATGTGATCAGATCTAAAATTCAGAAAAAATTAAAATTAAATAATTTGGATCTAAGATTAGAAGATATGCATGACTAGTTCTAAGAATAGAATAGTTCTATAGAATAGTCTTGCATGTTTTGATTTAATCTGATTAAATCATATTTTAGATCTTTTTATTTACTATTTTTTGATATTATAAGTATTATAATAACATCTAAAAAATAGCAAATAAAAATTATTTAATTTTGAATATCATATGAGATATGATTGATGCATGTCTAGACTAGTTGTAGAATAGTTCTACATAATTGTCTAGATTAGAATTTATTTTGATTAGATCAATTTAAATCTAATTTTTTAGATTATTATGAGATAATTTAGATCTGAAAATATGCATGATTATGATACATGAGATGTATGCAAAATATGCCATGATTAGATCTACTTTATATATGAGATATATGATATAGATCTGATATTGTTTTGTAGTATTGAATGTTCCTGATTAAGGCGTTCCTCTTGGCCGTCCGGTCATAAGAACGAAGAAAGGTTTAAAGGCCCTCTCTTCCCATTCGATGGGGTGTTCTTATGATGTGTAGGGGTGCTGCGTGTTCGTCCTTAATCAGAAATCCAAAACTTACTTTCTGCAAAACCCTAGATCCTGAAACCCTAGGATTTATTGTGCATATTTTATTTATGAACCCTACTTAATTAAGAATTAAGATTATGGAAATATTAATTAGGATCTAAAATTGAGAATTTTCAGATCTAAGACATATTCATAATACTGGGTTCGGGCTTGGGTAGCTCAATTAGGTCTAAGCGGTTGATCAAACCGAATCAAGAGTTGGTTAGATGGGATCAACAATGCTTAAATTGACCAGCCTAATAGGATTAAGTCTGGGTCAAGATCGAGTCACGATCAAGCAAGACCTAATTAGGCTCAGAGGTTAGAGTCTGGATTGTAGGCTAACCCAATTGGTTCTGGCTCAACAATTTGGTGTCTAAGGTAAGTTTGGCATAGACGATCGACTGATTTTTAATTGGAAGCTACTCGACCTGAATGCGTTCTTGTACGAGTTAATGGCATATTCCTTCCACCGGTCTCACTTACCTGGCCATATCTGTTGACACAGTTCTGATCTGAGGTGGTCAATAATCCGAGCTAACCCATGCCACTAGGTTAGTCATAATTGTTATGACTATGCCAAGTCTAGTTTAATGAGACCTGAATCAATTCTCCCTAAGAAAAGATTAAGTCTGAGGTCTTCCACCATTGTAGACGTGTGGGCCCTTCCGGGGTTGATTGTTCTCGGCTGGATACAGTGGCTCAGTTGCACCGGAAGATGCAACCATGTCTATTAGGCATTGGATGCTATGGGCTGGAGGATGAGTTGGGCTCAATATTTCGGATACGGTGAGAGACTCAATTAGGAATCCAGTCTATGCAAATGGTGGGTCTGACTTAACTAAGGAGTGGATCAATATTCCGGATACGGTGAGATTCATGAATTAGAGACCAAGTTTGGGTGCACCATGATTAGAGAATCATTGAACAAGAGTTGTTCACTCATTGGCTAACCCATCACCAATAACTGTTAGGTGAGGTGATGAGTCAGTTGGTGAGACCGCACCACCCACTAGAAATCATTAATCGTGGAGATTTTTCGCATCTCTACAGAGGGAGTGTAGGGATCCGAGAAAATAGTGGAAGCTAATTTGTTTAAAAATAAAATTCCTAAATAAATTGGTCAAGTCAAAATTACAATATCTAACTAGAATCTTTGACTCTCTACAGGAAAATGTCTGCGTCCAACCCATTGGCACGTATCCTGGACACACATAGACTGACCGGACCCAATTATAAAGATTGGCTCAGGAACTACAAAATTATTTTGGGTTCTGAGAAGTTAACCCATGTTTTGGATCAGGACCCTCCCACCTTACCAGCCCGTCCATCTGTTGAACAGAGAGCGTCTCTGGAAAAATGGATAGACGAAGATAATAAGGCCAGATATTACATGTTGGGCTCGATGTCTGATGAGCTCCAGCGCCAACATGAGGATATCGGGACTGCTCGCCAAATGTTGGCTCACCTGCAGGAGATGTTTGGTGAACAGAGTCGCGCAGCCAAATATCAAGTCACAAAATGACTTTTTAAGGCTAAGATGCGTGATGGGCAGTCAGTCCAAGATCACTGTCTGACAATGATCAAGGACATGGAAGAGCTTGAGAAGCTCGGTGTGAAGTTAGACTTGGATCTGCAGAATGATATTATTCTGCAATCCTTGACTGATGCATATGGGCAATTCATCATGAATTACCACATGCATAAACTTCAAAATTCCTTGGCCGAATTAATGAATATGCTGGTTACCGCTGAGCTTTCTATGAAAGGTTCTAAAGGCTCAGTTCTTGCTATGGAATGGACTTCTTCCAAAAGAAAGTCTTATGGAAAGAAAAAGAAGTCTGTGAAAAAGCAAAAGGTGGAAGGATCAAAGAAGAAGAAGGCAGAATCGAAGAAAAAAGGCCGATGTCAAAGAAAAGTGTTTCCATTGCAACAGCGACGGCCATTGGAAGCGGAACTGCCCTACTTACCTGGCCACCCTGAAGAACAAGAAGGAAGGTCCTTCCTTCTGGAGGTATGCTCGTTATTGAGTCTAACCTTACGGATTTCTTCTGCATCCAGTTGGGTGCTTGACTCTGGTTCTAGTGCTCATCTGTGCACTTCTATGCAGGGTCTTGAGGATAGCAGGAGGCTGAGGGATGGAGACATGATCCTACGCATCGGTAATGGAGCAAGAGTTGCTGCAGTAGCCGTGGGAACATACCCTCTTCGATTACCATCTGGTTTAGACTTAGTTTTGAAAGACTGTTATTATGTGCCTGCAGCTAGCAGGAATTTGATTTCTGTTTCATGCTTAGCACAAGAAGGCTATGTGATTACCTTCTTTAAGGACCATTGTAACATTCTTTATGAAAGAAATAAAATTGCAAATGGTTTTCTTATTAATGGTCTTTATCAGCTACATATTGATGTACCTATTTCTAACTATCGAGCAAAACGTGAATGCCAAACGACCTAGGGATAGTCCAAATGACAGATATCTATGGCACCTGAGATTAGGTCATATAGCAGAAGATAGGATCAACAAATTGGAGAAAAATGGGCTATTGAGTCCATTGACTTTCGAGTCATATCCAACTTGTGAATCTTGTCTTCAAGGCAAAATGACTAAACTCCCTTTTGTTGGACATGGGGAAGAGGGCCACAGATCTCCTTGCCCTAGTACATACTGATGTGTGCGGCCCATTTGATGTGCCGGCTAGAGGCAATTTTGTCTACTTCATTATCTTTACCGATGATCTGTCTAGGTATGGGTATGTGTATCTTATGAGACACAAGTCTGAAGCTTTTGAAAAGTTCAAAGAATTCAGACATGAAGTAGAAAAACAAACTGGAAAAACCCATTAAGGTTCTTCGATCAGATCGAGGAGGTGAATACCTTAGCCGAAAATTCCTAGACTATCTCAAGGAAAAATGGCATAGTCTCTCAATGGACTCCACCAGGAACACCTCAACTCAACGGGATTTTAGAATGGAGAAATCGGACTCTATTGGATATGGTTCGATCCATGATGAGCTTCACAGACCTCCCTGATTTTCTTTGGGGACATTCATTGTTAACTTCAATTTATCTACTGAATAGGGTTCCCTCTAAAATCGTTCCTACCACACCGTATGAGATATGGCATGGTAAGAAACCAAGTCTGAGTCATCTCAGAATTTGGGGTTGTCCGGCTCATGTCAAAAGACAACAAGCGGACAAGTTAGAGTTTAGGTCCTTTAGAGCTCGATTCATAGGATATCCTAAAGAGTCATTAGGATACTATTTCTACATTCCAGAAGACCACAATGTGATTGTGAGTCGACATGCCATCTTTCTTGAAAAATAGTTTATTCAAGATAGCGGCATTGGAAAGCAGATTAAGCTTGATGAGAAAGTCTCACAAGTACAACGAGCTAAGGACCAATTGGAACCAAATCAGGTTGAGCCAATAAGAACACTACCTCCTCCACCTCGTAGATCGGAAAGAGTTTTCCATCCCCCTGAAAGATACTTAGGTATTATTTCAGAGAAAGTAGAGGAAAATGTTCCTCGTAGGTAATGGTGCTCATGGTGATGATCCCAAAACCTACAACGAGGCGATATCAGATATCGACTCCTGAGAAATGGCTAGAGGCAATGCAGTCAGAAATTGACTCGATGCACTCAAACCAAGTCTGGACCTTGGTAGATCCACCAGAAGGTATAGTACCTATTGGGTGTAAATGGATCTTCAAGAGAAAGATTGGTGCAGATGGGAAATGTGGAGACATTCAAGGCTAGACTAGTGGCAAAAGGTTATAGTCAATGCGAAGGCATTGACTATCAGGATACCTTTTCCCAGTAGCTATGCTAAAATCCATCCGCACATTGCTTGCCTGTTGCAGCCTATTTCGATTATGAAATATGGCAAATGGACGTGAAAAACGGCATTCCTAAATGGATATCTTGAGGAAGATATCTATATGGAACAGCCGCTAGGTTTCACATCCAGTGATACTGATCACAAGGTTTGCAAGCTGCAAAGGTCCATATATGGACTTAAGCAAGCATCTCGGAGCTGGAACACTCATTTCAATGATGTGATCAAAAGTTTGGTTTCATCAAAAATGAAGAGGAACCATGTGTTTTCAAAAAGGGTCAGTGGGAGCGCTGTTGTCTTCCTCGTATTGTACGTGGATGACATCCTCCTTATTGGGAATGATATTCCCATGTTGACATCAGTCAAGATGTGGTTGTCCAAGGAATTCTCCATGAAAGACCTAGGTGAAGCATCCTTTATTCTAGGAATTAAGGTCTATAGGGATAGACCGAATAGGATGCTAGGACTTTCACAGAAGATGTACATAGAGAAGTACTAAAGAGGTTTAGTATGGAAAACTCTAAGAGGGGATTAATACCCTTCAGACATGGTATTCATCTTTCCAAGAAGATGTGCCCTAGCACACCTGAGGAAATAGAACGCATGAGCAAGATCCCTTATGCTTCTGCAATAGGGAGCCTCATGTATGCCATGCTATGTACACGACCTGATATAGCCCATGCTGTGAGTGTCACAAGCAGATATCAGTCAAATCCAGGTGAAGAACACTGGACTTCTGTGAAATGTATCCTTAAGTACTTGAGAAGAACTAAGGATATGATGTTGGTCTTTGGTAATGGAGAACTCCAAGTCCAGGGATACACAGACTCGGAATTTCATGTCTGATATAGATGATCGAAAGTCGACATCTGGCAGTCTGTTTGTGTGCAATGGTGGTGCTGTCAAGACTGAAAGAGTTCCAAGCAAGCTAGTGATATCACCTCATCCGCGATTACCTCGAGAAGGGTTATGTCGAGGTCAAGAGAGTCAACTCCGCAGATAATGTGGCAGACCCACTTACAAAGCCGTTGGGCCAGCAGAAGATCGAAGCCCACCTTGAGAAGATGGGACTTAGACTTGTAGCCAATTGGCTTTAGGACAAGTGGGAGATTGTTAGATATATGTGCCCTAGAAGCCAGAATTGGCTGACACTTGTAATACACTTCTAGGGGCAAAATTATAATTTTGACTATAATCAATAAAATGGGTTATTTTCTATCACATATGTGTATTTAGTGTCTGTGATACATCCTTTGAGTTAATGGTAATGATAATTCATATTTTCAAGAGTTGAAAATTTAAGACATGAATAATCATTATTAACTCATAAAATTGCTCCCGACCATAGGATCATCACGAGGATGGTGATTGATCCGGAAGGTTGGTGTACAATCGCTTCTCTTTAGTAGATGAGTCTTGAGTCTACGGTGTGGAGACACCGGAAGCGAGAGTACAGGTACTCGTTAGAGAACGAGGGCACTGAGCGTGACCACCTCGAGTAGTCATTAGGGAAGTCTACCTTCTCGTCAATGACTGACTCGATGCTGCAGTAGTGTGTCTGGTTCTTTGACCTGAGATGCATCGGCAGTTCACCTTGAGGGTGTTATAGTTTGACTACACCATTACTCGGATCTCCTAGCCATATGGAACCCTGAGGTGTATGTTGGCTATGACATGTTCATTGTAGGAACTGGATTGCATCAAGATGGGAATCTATCTACCTCGGTGGTAGAGGAGCAGCCCTATGATGATCATGAGAATCAAGTCCAGAAGCCCATGGCCATGGTAGAGTGAAATAATAGAAAGAGTTTCTATTTAGATTTTCACATTGGACTCGAATCGAATGATTACATCATATGACAGAGACTAGGGTTTGACGAGTTCACCTTAACCCTAATCTGATCGGAGCTCAAGATAGAAGAACTTAATCACACAGGTAGCTGCACCAAGAGGTTCGCATTCAGCTCTGATGGGTTGCCACCATATACTGCTAGGTGTCACTGGTGGATTTTGGGAGCAATTAGAATGATTTAGATGATCGATCATTCTAGCTGTTCGAATCAGAAGAGTTCTGATCCATCGAAAGGAGTTTCGATGATGTCTATGATAGAGATCATGACATATCCCATTACCATACAGAACTGAACCTAACTGGGTCACACAAACAAGGGTTTGAATCTGGTGATCATCAATTGAACTGATCTAGTTCAATTGATCTGAATGAGATTCAATTAGGTTCAAGGAAAATCGTGCTAGCACTCGATTGAACCTAACGTTCTTCTTTTACTATCATAAATAAGTTGTCCTGACTGAGCCAAAGGAGTTTGTGCTCAATCAGAGGCCTTCATATGGTCTGACTGGAGGTTGTCCAAGTCAGAAAATAGGTTGTCTTATTTGTAAGACATTACCTGCCATTTTTGGTCACCTGCCATTTCTTGTTCTTTGACTTTGGTCAAAAGTCTACCTTTGACTGGTCAAACGTTGACCATTGATACTTTGACTTTTGACCACATGTCATGCACCTATTGGAGAGCTGGTGGGGGCCTGTCCCCCTGCCAGAACCTGGCAAGGAGAAGGGCGCATGCCATCCTAGGCGTGTGCCCAAGTTGGAGGCGCCTAGGAGTCCTTGTTGGACAAGGACTCCACCTCTCTTTTGGATTCCAATTAGAGTTCTTCCTAAAACCAACTTTGACTGGTCTTAGGCACCCTCTAAGTAGGAATCCAGGGGACTCTATTCCCACCAATCAGATTTAGATCTGATTTCACAAAGGGTTGTGATTGGTTGGGAATAAGAGAAGCTGGATCACAGTCAGTCTATAAATAAGACCCTGTGCCCAACTCAAACATAAGTAATTGAATTGAGATCAAAGTTCCCCATGCCCCAAGGCTGCCTCTCCCCTCTTCCTCCATGCCAAACCATCTTCTCCCCTTGCTCTCCATGTCCAAAAGGAGTTTTGGACCTTGGTTGGTGCGATCCAGATCAAAGAAAGGCGATCAAAAGCAAGAAGGCTGCACTGCTGCAAAGGACGACTGCAGATCTTCAAAAGGAGTTTTGAAGATCCTCCAGATCAGATCCAGATCTGATTTTTGGAGGTGTGATAGAGAAGAAGAGGATCTCCAGATCCAACCCGAGTGGATACCGGTAGAGGCCAGGCGCTTGCGTGGCTAGATCCAGAACCTTCCGCTGCAAACAGGATCATCAACAGGATAATAGGATTACCCAAATCAGGTAAATTAAATTTGATTTAATTTATTTTTATTTTATTTCTATTATTAAAATAATAAAATCAGATTTGAAATATTCCAGATCTGATTGGGATCGAGAGAAAAAATTTTGAAATATATCTCTCGATCTGATCAGATCTGAACGAACCTGATCCGAAAAATCAGGATTTTTCTTCACTGAGTTGATCGTCGAGGGTCCTACCGAAGCCACCACCACCGACTCCAGACGAAACTTTATTTTGTAGGTCACCGACGACGACCTCATCCTCCATTCTAGCTCAATCCGGCGTCAACCAGATTCTGCACCAACAAATTGAATGATCGAGTCTTGTAGATTATATAAGATTTGATATTTACTAATATGGAATATTTGTTATGAAATAAGATCAACAATGTTCAAGGGAGCTTAAAGTTGTAACAAATTTTAACGCATTGCATATCCTTTAGAGTTTGCCCTAAGACGCGTCCAGCCATCACGTATACGACTCGAATGCTGAATTTAAGGCATGACACTTAAAACCTAGTGCAATGTACAAAGTGGAATGTACCTCATTATGCTGAAAAATGTGTGTGCGCATGTGTCCTAGTGCAATGTACAAAGTGGTATGTACCTCATTATGCTGAAAAATGTGTGCGCATGTGTCCTAGTGCAATGTACAAAGTGGTATGTACCTCATTATGCTGAAAAATGTGTGCATGCACGCACCCTACCCCATTGAAGTGGGTTCCCTAGTAAGTACTAAATTTCAAATTATATTCCCATAACCATACTGAGTGAACCAACAAATCAAGTAAAGCTATTGAAGGCTAAGGCAATATGAGATCTCTTAAAGCAATTTGCAAAGCAACATGTGCCTAAGTGTGGTGGTATGGGATTTTCTATATCAAACAGAAGAAATAGAACTGCAACACAGTATATAACAGGTTCAATCTTGTTGGGGATAAATCCTGCTCCCATAGAAGTCCAGCCTGATGCTTAACCTAATGCAACTGGTAATCACAAAAGAGCTTCGATCAAAAATTCTCCTTCAGTGGTCAGACCCCAGCCAAACTTCTTCAGTCGATCGAACTCCTCAGCGACCGACCCCAACCGAACTCCTCCAGCGGTCGAACTCATCCCGAACTTCTTCCTCAGTCAGACTCCTCCAGAAGCCAAACTCCTTTTGGATCTCTCCTTCAGTCGGATACCTATAGGAGTCAAACGCCTTCCGAATCTCTCCTTCAGTCGGATGCCTATAGGAGCCAAACTCCTCCCAGACTTCTCCTTCAGTTGGACTCCTATAGGAGTCAAACTTCTTCTGGATCTCTCCTTCAGTCGGATGCCTACAGGAGCCAAACTCTTCATTCAGTCAGATTTCTACAGGAGCCAAACTCCTTCCGAATTTTTCCTTCAGTCGGACTCCTCTAGGAGCCGAACTCCTTCCAAATTTCTTCTTCAGTCGGATTCCTCTAAGAGCCGAACTCCTTCCCAACTCCTCCTTCAGTTGGATTTTTAAAGGAGCCAAACTCCTCCTGGACTTCTCCTTCAGCCGAACTCCTTCCAAATTTCTCCTTCAGCTGGATTCCTTCAGGAGCCGAACTCCTTCCGGACTTCTCCTTCAGTCAGATTCCTCCAGCAGATTATTTTCAGATTTCAGCTAGCATTCCTTCCGAATGATCTCCTCTAGCCATATCCCCGTTAAGAGTCCGAACTCCTCTGAAATTGATGTATGTCAAAGCTCTTCACCGACCAATGCCTGCTTCCTCCGAACTTTGATTATTGAATCTCAACGAATAGCTACGACCGTCGCCATCAATCTGCTACAGGCGGCGCCCCTCTCACGTGGCCCTGAGCGATCAGCTATCAAACGGCTATAGCTATCACTGTTAGTTTGCTGCAGGTAGCGGCCCTCTCATGCGGTCCCAAGCGGCCAACTACCAGATAGCTATGATTGTCATTATCAGCTCTAGGCTCCATCTATAAAAGGGATCCTCCAGATACGTTTTCTCTAAGTTATCTTCTTCTTTCGAAAACTCTATGAAACTCTTTTCTGAGCACTCCATTTCTGTTGGTCAGAAGAGCCGATTTGATCATCGGAGGGTCCTATCGGAGCCACCACCATCGACTCCGGATGGAACTTTATTTTGCAGATCACCGACGGCGATCTCATCTTTCTCGATGATAAGTGGTAAAAATATACTAATAAAAGTATTAAATTATAAAATAAATTAATCTATTTCTTTAGAAATTGATATTTTTATTAATCTTATGCAAGAAAGAAGGCCACCAATATGAAGATCTTATTTTTTTAGTTCAGATGAAATAAATTTCAGGCAAAACGGACTTCAAATGAGCCTAGAATTGAATTTCAAAAATAAAATAAAAATTCGGTTCAGTTCAAATCGGTTCAGCGGTTCGGCCCGATTCGATCGCAACAGCAGCCGACCCGTTGACATCATGATGACGTCAGCATTTTTCGTGATGCACGGTGGACCAATAGGAGGGCATTTCGAGAAAAAGTGGCTTCACTGAAGCTTGATCGGACTGAAAGAACTGATGGATGGATCCACGACTGAGATTCATCCCGACGTTAAACTAAAGATCAGAAGGCCTCTTTCTATGCGATCGAACGGCCTAGATTCAATCTAACAGTTGATCCAACGGCTGGCATGAAATCCGACTTGATCTAGATTATTTGAAAGGATTTTTAAGTGATTTTTGGACCGTTTGATCAATATCTAACGGGCAGAATTATCCGGATCTTAATTTGAGTTATTTTGGGAGTCTTAAACCTAATTTTTAATGGATTTTGGAGGAAATTAAACTCTTTATCTATAAAAACCTGTTGTTGCCATGAAAAAAAAAATCAGAGAGAGACAGAGAAAAGAGAGAGATAGAGAGATAGAGAGAGAGGGAGAGACAGAGAAAGAGAGAAAAGAAGTCAAAGAAAAAGAAAAAAAATAGAAAAAAAGAGGAAAGAGGTAGAAAGAGAAGAGTGATTTGTGAGAAATACAAAAAAAAGGTTTTTGATTTTTCTTCGACGATCAAGACATCGATCAAGGAGCCTCTTCTTCTTCGCCAAAGTTCTCCACATCAAGAGCAACAGACAATCAATTTCAGCAATCAAACAGTCTAATTTCTCTATTCTTTTTATTTTATTTGCTATTTTTGAATTTGTTATCATGAACTAAATTTTATTTTACTAAGGCTAAGGTGTAGCCACTCTTTTGATGCAATATTCAGTATGATTTATTTTTAAATTTTATTCATGAGGAGTATATAAATTTGATCTTAATGCTTTTAGATTACTGGCCATCTTCTAATTGATCTGATGAACATAGATGTTACGGACCAAGTACATCTATGTTAATGCTTCTTGATTATATACCTTGTATTATGAATCAAATTAGAATTCATATGCATGCGGGAATTTTAGTGCGCTTTGGACGCAGCGTATTTTAATTAGAGGGTTTCACAAAACCTAATGCATTAATATTTATTTAAATTACACCTGGACCAAAGGATAATTAATAAATATTAATAGTTTTGCTATGCCTGGACCAAAGGGTAGTGAATAAATTAGGAGACTCCACCGTCACATGAAATAAAATTAATCTAAAAATCTGAATATTGTATTGACTGAGTTGGTGAACCGATTGCCTTAGTAATCCATTGCTCTTGAATTTAAAACCCTAATAATTTACACTCTCTCTATTTAATTAAAAACTTTTAATTATTTTTTTATTTTCTTTAATTTCTTATTCTCATAAATCGATCTTCTAAATAAAGCATAGGAAAGAGCTTTTTAGTACTTATTTTTCCAATCCTCTAGGGATGATACTCTACTCATTCACTTTATTACTTGATCGACTGGTGCACTTGCCATAGCTATAAATTAGCACGCATCATATGGAAATATGTCAACCCCAATATCATATTCATTTCTCTTTCAATCTTATGATGATGATTCATTTATTAGAAACCATTTCTAATTTTTCATCATGCTTTGATCAAAGTCTTCCTGAATCATCATTTGTTTGAAGCAGGTAGGATGCTATTTCTCTTACCAGGAGAGATCGATTCCATGTTAACCTACTCACAACCTTCATATATATAATCTACCATATCCAGATCATCCCATACATAACTGAGTCATGAATGAGTATGAACCAAAATATGGATTTATATATATAAGATTCTATGGTAGTTTCAGGTCAAAGGATTACATGCATAAATTCCACTATGAGAACCATCTATTGACATGTAGATAAGACTCCATTAGATATTCTCGATTTGGATCAATTCAGTGAACTCATTCTTTAATGAGCACCCACATTCTTGTATTAGTGTCATACACAAGTAATTATGAGATCAATCATCCTCTCAATCGAGCATACAAAGAATGTGCTAGTCTTACCGAAAAATATTGATCCCTAACTCAATGTCCCATCGACTAGAAATATTTAAATTAGGGTTTTAAGATTTTAGGTCTCACTGGTATGATCTCATCATAATCCTAAAATCATAGCCCTAATTTATAGGGATCATCATAATCTTAAATAAATAATAAGACACTGCATATGATGAAATAAATGCCTTTATTTATTAAAAATATCATTACATGAGTTTGGAAGACAAAGAACATCCCAAAAAATTAATTGGCTTGAGGGCATATTCCTTTCAATCTCCCACTTGCACTAAAGCCAATCGCCCTTATATTTTAATCCCATACAATCAAGGTGGCGATCAAACAGTTGCAGTGGTAAAGCCTTAGTGAATGGGTCTGCTATGTTGTTCTTTGTGTCCACTCATTCTATGACTACATCTTGTCTTTCAATAATTTCTCGAACGAGATGGAAGCATCTCAGAATGTGTTTGGATTTATGATGAGATCTTGGTTCCTTTGCTTGAGCTACAAGCTCCTAGTATTATCACAGTAAAGTGGTACCTAATTCTCAATTTCAGAAATAATTCCCAATTCAGTGATGAACTTCTTCATCCAGACAGCTTCCTTGGCGGCTTCACTTACAGCTATGTATTCTGCTTCAGTGGTTGAGTTAGCTATAGTTGGCTGCTTAGTACTCTTCCAACTTATTGCTCCACCATTCAGAGTAAAGACATACCCTGAAATGGATTTGCTATCATCTGGGTCTGATTGAAAACTAGAATCAGAATATGCTTCTAATTTAAGATCAGAACCACCATATACTAAGAAAAATATCTTTAGTCCTTCTCAAGTACTTAAGAATATTTTTCACAGCTTTTCCAATGATCCTCTCCTGGATCAGCTTGAAATCTACTTGCAATGCCTAAAGCATAAGCAACATCAGGCCTTGTACATAACATGGCATACATTATTGATCCAACAGCCGAAGCATAAGGAATAGAACTCATTCTATTTCTCTCTTCAGGTGTCTTTGGAGACATCTTTTTAGAGAGATGTATGCCTTGACTCATGGGTAAATAACCTCTTTTACTCCCATCCATACTGAATCTTTTCAGTATTAAGTCAATGTACCTTGATTGGGACAAGCCTAGCATCCTCTTAGATCTATCTCTATAGATCTTTATTCCTAGTATATAGGATGCTTCTCCCAAATCTTTCATGGAAAAACTTATTTGATAGCCATAATTTGACTGATTGTAACATTGGGATATCATTCCCAATGAGGAGTATGTCATCTACATACAGAACCAAGAAGACTATGGTTCTCCCACTAGTTTTCTTGTACACACATGGTTCATCAACATTCTTGATAAAACCAAACTCTTTTACTGTTTCATCAAAATGGATGTTCCAACTCCTTGATGCTTGCTTTAATCCATAAATGGATCTCTTAAGCTTGCATACCTGATTTGGTCTCTCATTTGACTCAAATCCCTCTGGCTGTGACATATAGACCTCCTCCTCAAGGAAACCATTAAGGAAGGCAGTCTTTACATCCATTTGCCATATTTCATAATCGTGGTATGCTGCTATAGCAAGCATAATCCGAATAGATTTGAGCATGGCAATAGGTGAAAATGTTTCATCATAATCAATCCCCTATTTTTGCCTAAAACCCTTAGCCACCAATCTGGCCTTATAGGTTTCAATTTGACCATCAGCTCCAATCTTTTTCTTAAAAATTCCATTTGCATCCAATAGGGATTTATATCCTCTGGTGCATCCACCAAAGTCCATACTTTGTTGGTGTGCATGGATTCCATTTCGGATTGCATGGCAGCCAGCCATTTGTAAGAGTCCTTACTTTTGACTGCTTCCGTATAGGTCAGAGGTTCGTCATTTTCAATGACTTGGGCTTCATTGTTCTCAATAATGAAACCATACCTCACAGGTGTATTTCGTACTCTTTTAGACCTATGGATAGGAGTTATGTGTTCTGGTTCTTTTATGTGATTATATGGTTGAGAAATTTCTATTTATTTTTCTTGAACTTCACTAAGTTCAATATTTCTGCCACTGCCCTTTTCTAGGATAAATTTCTTTTTCCATGAAAAGTGGCATGCCTACTTACAAATACCTTTTGTTCAGTAGGATGGTAGAATAAATATCCTATACTATTTCTAGGATATCCTATAAATAGACATCTGTCTGATCTAGCATCAAGTTTATGTCCAAAATTTTTTTTGACATAATGCTGGACAACCCCATATCTTAAGATACTTAAGATTAGGTTTCTTACTTCTCCATATGTCATATGGAGTACTAGATACAGATTTAGAAGGTACTCTATTCAAGATGTAAATTGCAGTCTCCAGGAGCATGACCCCAGAAGAAAATAGGTAATTCAGTGAAGCACATCATGGACCGTACCATATCTAATAAGGTATGATTTTTTCTTTCGGCTACACCATTTAATTGTGGTGTATAAGGAGGTGTCCATTCAGAGAGAATCCCTTTAACTTTAAGATAGTCTAGAAACTCACTAGATAAGTATTCTCCTTCCCGATCAGATCGAAGGATTTTTATACATTGTCCTAGTTTATTTTTCGACCATACTTTGATACTCTTTAAATTTATCAAAGGCTTCTGATTTGTGTTTCATAAGATACACATATCCAAACCTAGATAAATCATCAGTGAATGTTATAAAATAAGAGTATCCTCCTCTGGCTTGAGTTGTCATAGGACCACATACATCCGTATGTACAAGTCCTAATAACTCATTTGTCCTTTCTCTATGTCCACTAAATGGAATCTTGGTCATTTTACCCATGAGGCATGATTCACAAGTTCCCAATGATTCATAATCAAAAGGATCAAAGAACTTTTCTTTGTATAACTTGTTAATCCTAGCCTCACTAATATGACCTAATCGACAATGCCAAAGTAAAGTATTATTTATGTCATCTCTCTTACATTTTTCTATTTTCATCAATATGAAATATATTGTCATCCAAACATAGAGTCAACAAACCATTGCTAAATATGCCAAAACAAATATTTTCATTAGAATATTTGATCGAGCAACCTTCGCTCGTTACATTAAGACTATAACCTTATTTTAATAACAAGGGTATAGATATAATATTTCTAATGATCTTAGGCATATAATAATAATTTGTAAGCTCTAAGATCTTTTCATAAGGTAACTTCAATATATTTGTCCCTACAGCTTCTGCTTGGATAGACTCTCCTCCAGCGCCATAGAGCTTGAAGTCACCTTTCTTCAAACTCTTAATTTTCTGCAGCCCCTGCAAAGATTTGCAGATATGAAAACCACAGCCGGTATCTAATACCCAAGAATTTGAAATGAAAGAATTTAATGATAATATAGTATGTATCTCATACATACCTTTTGGTGCATTATTTGCACCAGACTTCACGGTTGCAAGGTAAGCCTTGCAATTCCTCTTCCAATGACCTATTTTGCCGCAGTGAAAATAGGTCATCTATCCGAAGATCTTCTTCCCCTTTTTCTTCTTATTTATACCACTTTTAGGATTCAACCTTCTCTTTGAACCCTTTTTGCCTGCCTTCTTCTTGGAGATCCCTTCCATAAGAAGAAGAGGAGCCTTATCTTTCTTGATATGGCTTTCTGCTGTCTTGAGCATATTTAATAGCTCAGGCAAGGAAGAATTCAGTTTGTTCATGTGATAGTTCACGACAAACTGAGAAAATGATTCTGGAAGTGATTGCAGGATCAAATCCTGACTTAACTCTCCATCCATAACAAAACCTAATTGACTTAATCGAGTGATTAGGTCAATTACCATCAAAACATGATTTTGTATGGATGTTCCTTCTATCATTCTTGCACAAAATAATTGCTTAGATATCTCATATCTAGCAGTCCTACTATGCTCTCCATAAAGCTCTTTTAGATTGAGCAATATGGATTGAGTGTCCATGCCATCATGCTGCCTCTGTAATTCATTATTCATAGAGGCAAGTATGATGCATTTGACAGTAAGGGAATCATTTTGCCACATCTTGTATGTGGACTTATCTTCATCTATGGCATCATTTTCTAATGGCTTAGGATCAGGGGCATCAAGAATATAGGAGAGTTTTTCTTGACTGAGTACTATTTTTAGGTTTCTCAACCAGTCAACATAATTTTGACCAGTCAATTTATTTGAATCCAAAATTGAATGCAATGAAAGTGAAGAAGCCATTTAATCTACATAATAAAGAATAATATATAAGCAAACAACTCATGATGACAAACATAATTAAATTAGGACTTTAATTTAATTATGTCTCCCACTATTTAATCAAAAAATCATAACCCTCTTATTGATTTTCTTAGTGAGAATAAGATCCTAATTCCTTATAAAAGGTCTTGTGGTTGCACAACAAACCTATTATAAGTTCAAAGGTAGGAAACTCTTTCCAATTGCATTTTATGCAACTCTCAAAAAACTTTTGCCTCTAAAATATTAATAGCCTTGTGTTAGCACAACAAACTTTAATGTTTTAGTTTAAATAGAATCCTTCATTTCTATACAGTCAAAATGAAATATGACTACTTTTGTGGTTACACAACAAAGTAGTATATTCAAAATGCTGTAAGCATCTCAATGCACTAGATTAATATTACATCATTTCCCATGATAGATCTTGTGGTTACACAACAAAACTAATATGGTTCTGGACATAATAAGAACCTAGTATGAAGGAAGGCCTTAATGTAGTGAATATAATACTAAGCATTTCAATCTAGAATTAAATTAATCAAATCGGCCAGGTAAGTGGGAAGAGAAGTGGGAGTCCCCCTATTGCTTTCCTTAGACACCAATAAATTGGCTAGGTTAGACAACAGAACTAATTAAAAAACCACATTCTCTTTACCAATTATGAACCATTTATCCTAGACATCGATTGATCAATTAAACATCCTGACTGATACAGCTATAGATTAATTATACTACAACTTAATATAAATTTTTAAAGAGAGATTTAAAAGGTCTCGATGTACATTCTGATTTAAATCAAACTAAATGCCTAATAGCATCAATTATAATAAAATTTATATATATCTATTAACATGTATAATTATTCTAGGATAACCATCATTATATAGTGAATACTTTTCACTATATCAGGGCAATCTTTACAGAATAATATATACAACATAATCTCATTATGATAAGTAAAAGAATATGATCTCATCATATAAATGAAAACATGCTAAAAAATATTATATCATATTTTTCATTTATGCCATTATACTATAAGCAAAGCATTATATGATTTAACCTAATAAGACTTGCTCTAATACCACTGATAGGAATGGTGTACAGGGCGGAAGCACGGATTTCAAAATAAAAATATGAAATCAAATAAACCAAGCCCAAACCCTAGGACCACCTTATTAGCAATTAAATCATATAACATGTATTTATAATATAAAAAAAGTATTAGAACATACCTCTTATCGCTAAACCCTAAATTGATCCTGATCGTCGATAGCAGTCCATCAGGGGTTCCACCAGGTGCCCACGTGTTCATCCTCCAATGTTGATCCACATAGAGACTTGATCAAGACACCAGCACCTCTGATTTATATAATTAGAGATCTAATAATAGGAACTTTAATTAAAAAAAAGGGCAAGACCTTCTTTAGCCTTTATGTCACCTTCCTTGCCTCTCCTTATCTCTCTTTCTTTTTCTTTTGTCTTCTTAATTTTTCTTCCTAATCTCTTAGTCTTAAGATAACTTCTTGTCCTTATAATGACAAGGTCTAGACAAGAGAAGGGAAGAAAGAAAATTGGAATAAAAAAAACTCTTGTAAGAAGTTATAAGAAAGAAAGCATAATTTATCACGACACCCTCAGACTCATGTGACACCCCTATTTGATTAATGTATAGGGCTGTCAACTAAACATTCTCATACCCTTTCCTCATCAATTCTCATTGCCCCATCAGCCAAATCCATGCCTCATCAGTAAAATAAGAGATATAGACTTACGTCCAAGAGGTGCCTTAAAGCAGAAGGACTCTTTGACTAATTCTACGTAAGTTTTTTACGAAGAGTTCGCAATATTTATCTTTAGTGCCACCCTTTTCATCCATTAGATCATATAAAAAAGGCCATGCAATGGCTCTAAAAGGGATGCATTCAGAAAAAGGCATAGAGATAATCTTGAATAGTCAAAGTCCAAGAGACTTTGACTTGGTCAAGAGGCGTCAAGGAGGAGTAGGGGCGGCATGGATCTTGGGCGGCAAGGTATCTTGGATGATAAAAAATCTCTTCTCAAAATAATAACAAAGTTATTTTCATCTGTAGAAGGACTCTTCTTCACACCCATATCTGATGTCCATGCCAATATAAAATTACGTGACATAAATAAAATGGGAAAAGTCAAAGAGGTAGGCGCTAACTAATTCCATGCGCCAAAAGAGGTTTCTTTTGTTTCATGAAAGACTTTCCAACGCAAGAGAAAGACTCTCTGCATATGGGATTGCAGGGTATGGTGTGCCCCAACTAAAGCCCAATCAATCTAGGTTAATCCAATTAAGATCAAATCCTATTTGGCTCAAATCGGATCTAAATTAGCCCAAATCGGAAGCCGTATTCGAATCCAACTGAAACCAGGGTGCATGAGTGGTCTCTGTACTGTGCTAGCATGTTCATCTTGCAAACATAGGTCTAATTTAATTAGACCTTAATCAATTCTCTTTGTGTGTGATCCATTGGGTTCCATATCAACCAGCAGTGAGTCTAGGTGTGATTTGACCTAATTTGGTTAGAACTCAACCAAAACTAATTTAGGTCAAAAAACTAGCCAACCCCAATTTGACTTAATTTAGAATACTTTCTAATTTAATAATCAAATTAAAATTTTAATTTGATCAAAACCATAGGACATGATTGCTTCTAGCAAGACGTATCATGACTATCAAAAGATGTAAAAATTTGATAGAAATATCAAAATATCCTTCAGTAAAAATTACATGCAACATATATCCTTCGATCTTCCTGCATCCTGAAATATGACTCCGGATTATGAAAATATGTCAACCCCAATATTATATTCATTTTCTTTCAATCTTATTGATGATGATTCATTTATTAGAATCATTCTAATTTTTCATCATGCTTTGATCAAGATAGTCTATGAATCTTGATTTGTTGAAGCAGGTAGGATTGCTATTTTCTTCTTACCAGGAGAGATCGATTTCATGTTAACCTACTCACAACCTTCATATATATAATCTACCATATCTAGCATCATCTGTACATAACTGAGTATGAATGAGTATGAACTAAATATAGATTATATATATATAAGATTCTATGGTAGTTTCAAGTCAAAAAGATTACATGCACAATTTTACTATGAGAACCATCTATTGACATGTAGATAAGACTCCATTAGATATCTATTTGGATCAATTATAGTGAAGCATCTTCTTTAATGAGCACTTCACATTCTTGTATTAATGTATATACATAAGTAATTTATGAGATCAATCACCCTCTCAATCGAGCTATACAAAGAATGTGCGTAGTCTTACCGAAAAAATATTGATCCCTAACTCAATGTCCCATTGATTAAGAATATTTAAATTAGGATTTTAAAATTTTAGATCTCACTGATTGATGTCTCATCATAATCCTAAAACATAGCCCTAATTCTATTTAGGATCATCATAATTCTTAAATAAGACACTACATATGATGAAATAAAGTGTCTTTATTTATTAAAAATGTCATTACATGGAGTTTGAAAGATAAAGAATATTTCAAAAAATTAATTGCGCTTGAGGGCATTATTCCTTCAGCTATAGCATGTTTCATTGTAGGAATTGGATGTACAAAAAAATAGTCTACTCTCGCTGGTAGAGAGGAACAACCTATGATAATCATGAGAATCAAGTCCATAAGCCATGGCCACGACAGAGATGTGAAATAATAGAGAAAAGTTTTATTAAAGCTTTTATATCGAAACTTGAATCGAATGATTAAATCATATATAGAAATTAGGGTTTGAGAGTTCACCTTTTAACCCTAAATCTGATATGTGGGCTCAAGATAGAAGAACTAAATCACAAAGTAGCTGCACTGAGAGGAGGTTCATTTTTAGTTTTGATGGGTTGCACTATATATGCTAGGTGCTAGTCTACTGAGTGAGATTTCGAATTAATAATGATTTAGATAATCGACATTCTAGTGTATGACATGAAAGATTTCGATCATAACGCAAAAGGAGTTTTGATGATGTTGATGATGGAGATCACGATATATCCATTACCATATAGAACTGACCTAACTGGAATCAACAAACAAGGGATTGCGATTTGTGGATATACTCACTAATCTGGACTAATCCAGATTCAATTGATCTTGATTAGATATACACAATTGATGTTTCAAGCAAAATCATGCTAGCACACGATAAATCTAATGTTTCTGTTTACTATCATTAAAGTTATAGCGTGTCGACTAAGACCACAACTATAATTTAGTGCTCACCAAAGTACTTTTTACTATATTGACTAGAGCTATCATCCGGTGTCAAAATAAGGATTGTCTAATTTTTATGCAGATAAATTTGAGACAACACGGCTACACCATTTTCATTCGATCACTGCTAATTTTGTACCTGTTGACTGTTTGGTTAGACTGTTGGACCTGTTGATCTTGAGAACTTGCCAATGTGTCATACACTTATTGGAGCAGCAGAAGGGGCTTGCCCCATTAACTTAGAATTTAGAAAGGAGGGGATGCCATGACCGCTAGAGATAAGCAGTGCACTCCATGGCAGATAAGGCACGCCTGGTGAGTATCCGCTGCGAATTTGGGACTCCAGTGTGCTCTGGTGTTTCTACTTAAGGTGGCCCCTGGCTATAGACTATTGACCAGTCATCTAGAATGCCATCTAAAGGCATGAACTTCTAAGAGTCGCGAACGATTCTATCCTTCTGATTGCCCCGATCAGGTAGAATACTATACACCATCATCAATCAGATTAAGATCATTGACATTAAATGAAGCAATGCGATTGGACTGAGATTGACTGTGATCACATCGCATGGCACAGAAGGATCTCAAATAAAACCCTGCGAAACCTTGTCTGACAACCACTTAAAAAGAGTTCCTCTAGCCATGCACCCGAGGTATCCCTCTTATCTCCTTCATTATGCCATTGTTAAATCGTCTCTTCCCTGCTCGATGCCCAAGGAAGGTTGGGTTCGATTCCTGGTGGATGCCAAGCATGAAAAGGATGAACCGAGCTCAAAGGAAGACAAGGAGGCAGGCACTCTGCGCTGTAGCGATAGACTTGCTGGATCATTCAGAAAGAAAGTTCTTGAAAGATCTTCCAAATTATGAGCATTCACATTTGTCTTGAGAAAAGTGTAAAGAAAGACGAAGATCTCTAGATCCAGTCCTGATCGTACAGGATCAATTACATCAGCATGTGTGCAGTGCGAGCGAGTGGCTCAGCAAGATCCTAGGAAACTACAAATCAGCCCACAGGGATATTAAAGCGATAATGATTATCCACATCAAGCTTATAAATTAATTATTTTAATTTATTTTTATTTATTATTTATTAGATCTGATAAAATTAAGTATCATAACAATATTCTGCTAGATCTGACTAGATATACTGAGAGAATTTTTGAAACTATCTCTTCGCCTTCGATGCCGATCAGATATAAAGAACTGATTTCCAAAAATCAGGGATTTTTTTCTTCAACTTGACCACCTTCAAGTTGTTCGCACAAAAACTTCCTTTGTCCATCGATTAAATTCGAGAGAAGCCAAATAGGTCAAGAGGATGGGTGACTCTTCG
>QRFJ01000112.1:570667-610438 GCA_006176705.1 Cocos nucifera | reverse complement strand
TTTTCTATTGATTTTATTGTTCTTGATATGAAACAAGATTATGATGTACCCCTTATTTTAGGAAGATACTTTTTAGCTACTGGAGGAGCTTTAATATATGTTCAACAAGAAAAATTAATTCTTAGAGTCCAAGACGAATAAGTTACTTTTAATGTTTTTAAAGATACTAAACAAACTGATGATAATCAAACTTATTTTTCTAATTGATATTATTGACAATCCATTATATGAGAATTCTGTAGAAAACAGGTTTGAGACTATAAAAGCGAGCAATGTCAAATTGAAAGAGGACTCAATCAAACATGAAAGTATTCCAATTGAAGTGGCACCAGATTGATCCACTTTAGAATTCAAAGAAAGTCAAGCTGAAGACTATAAATCAGAACTACTAGATAGATTATTTCTTTTCTTTTTAGTTTTGATCATTTTTTTTTTTATTTTTTAGTAATTTATGGTTGCTCTTTTACTGCTCTGGTGTGTATTTTCAATTTTAGAAAAATCAATGAGAGCTCAAGCAAAATTTCAAAGCTTCAAAGAACCAGACTAAACCAAATCAGGTGTATTCCTTCCTATCCTTTATTGCACCCTTTATTTTTCTTTCTCCTTTAAGATAATGTAGAATAAGTTAAAAAAAAAAAATGTGTCAAGAAGAAAATCTTGAGCAAGATAATTGGATAAGTGATAAAAGATAGAATTATTTGCTAATGAATGTAATGAGTTAAAGAAGTAGATTAGTTGGTCAACTTTTAGCAGCCTACTTAGGTCATTAAAAGATTATTAGCACTTCTAATTGCACATGCACACTAACAAGGCAAAGTAGGTATTGATTATAAGGCCAACTGAGGATTCAATTATCACTAAAAATTGATAATTAATATACATTCTAATCAAAGAAATTTGAATTTAAGGAAAGAGCTACCTGCCTATAAATAAAGTGCAAAAGACAGAGTATATGTGGATTGCCCAAAGCCTAGTAACTGGATCTCTGCACCTAGGTCAAAGCGTGAAAATTTCACGTAAAACGGTAAAGAAAAGATCAGGATGCTCAGCATAATAATAAAAAAAAAAGGCAGTGTAAAAGCTACCTTAATTCATAAGTATAAAATTGAGAATGTATAGAAAATTGATCAAAATAGGTGATAAGAGAAGATACTTTTATTTTTTTAATTTAATACTGAAATGCTAAAGTTAGTCATCACGAACACAAGTGCTATAGATCTTTGATGTAATCTAAGAAAATTTTTAATTATATTAATTGAAAAATTTGCTTCTGAAGCTCAATACTTAGTTAGCAGTATTTTCTAAACTTTTTGACCTTTAGTCCTAGATTTTATCTTTATGATGGATAATCTTATTGAAACATGGTATTAAACAAAACATTGCTAAGGGAGTAGCAATGACTAAGTTGGGAGGTGTGATAAGTGATAAAAATATACTAATAAAAATATTAAATTATAAAATAAATTAATTTATTTCTTTAAAAATTAATATTTTTATTAATCTTATGCAGGAAAGAAGGCCACCAATGTGAAGATCTTATTTTTTTGGTTTAGATGAAATAAATTTCAGACAAAATTGACTTCAAATGAGCCCAAAATTGAATTTCAAAAAAAAAAAATCGGTTCGGTTCAAACTAATTCAGCGGTTCGGCCCGGTTCGATCGCAACAGCAGACCGACCCGTCGACGCAATGCTGACGTCAGGATGACATCAGCATTTTTCGTGGCGCACGGTGGACCAAAAGGAGGGTATTTCGAAAATTTCACATCAGAAAAAGCGCTTCGATTGGCTGAAGAACGCGACGGTCCATGCAACATCAGGCTCACGCATGGTCTATAGAGGGCAATTTGGGAATTTTGTCTGATCCAATGGGCGACTTTCACTGAAACTTGATCAGACGGTCGAAATGAAGGCGCTGATGGACGGCATCCGTAGCTTCCGATCGAGATCCAACGACTGAGATTCATCCCGACGTTAAACTAAAAATCAGAAGGCCTCTTTCTACACGATCGAATGGCCCAGATTCAATCTAACGGTTGATCCAACGGCTGGCATGAAATCTGACTTGATCTGGATTATTTTAAGAGATTTTTAAGTGATTTTTGGACCATTTGATCAATATCTAACGGGCAGAATTACCCAGATCTTAATTTGAGTTGTTTTGGGAGTCTTAAACCTAATTTTTGATGGATTTTGGGGAAAATCAAACTCTTTATCTATAAAAACCTATTGTTGCCGTGCAAAAAAAAAATCAGAGAGAGACAGAGAAAAGAGAGAGAGAGAGAGAGGGAGAGACAAAGAAAGAGAGAGAAGAAGTCAGAGAAAAAGAAAAAAAAAAGAAAAAAAGAGGAAAGAGATAGAAAGAGAAGAGTGATTTGTGAGAAATAAAAAAAGATTTTTCTTCAACAATCAAGACATCGATCAAGGAGCCTCTTCTTCTTCGTCAAGTTCTCCACGCCAAGAGCAACAGACAATCAATTTCAGCAATCAAACAGTCTAATTTCTCTATTCTTTTTATTTTATTTGTTGTTTTTGAACTTGTTATCATGAACTAAATTTTCTTTTACTAAGGCTAAAGTGTAGCCACTCTTTTGATGCAATATTCAGTATGATTTATTTTTAAATTTTATTCATGAGGAGTATATAAATTTGATCTTAATGCTTTTAGATTACTGGCCATCTTCTAATTGATCTGATGAACATAGATGTTACGAACCAAGTACATCTATGTTAATGCTTCTTGATTATATACCTTGTATTATGAATCAAATTAGAATTCATATGCATGCGGGAATTTTAGTGCGCTTTGGACGCAATGTATTTTAATTAGAGGGTTTCACAAAACCTAATGCATTAATATTTATTTAAATTACACCTGAACCAAAGGATAATTAATAAATATTAATAGTTTTGCTATGCCTAGACCAAAGGGTAGTGAATAAATTAGGAGACTCCACCATCACATGAAATAAAATTAATCTAAAAATTTAAATATTATATTGACTGAGTTGGTGAATTGATTGCCTTAGTAATCAATTGCTCTTGAGTTTAAAACTCTAATAATTTACACTCTCTATTTTCTTAAAAATTTTTAATTATTTTTTTTATTTTATTCTTTAATTTCTTATTCTAATAAATCGATCTTCTAAATAAAGCATAGGAAAGAGCTTTTCAGTACTTGTTTTCCAATCCTCTAGGGACGATACTCTACTCATTCACTTTATTACTTGATTGACTGATGCACTTGCCATAGCTATAAATTAGCACGCATCACTCGACTCCAGTTTGATCCGACGTCAACCAGATTCTGCAACAACAAAATTGGTGCTAGAGAAAGAGCCATCTGTTCCTGAGGTGCCCTTGTTCTTAAAGGAGTGCTTAGTCGATTCTGTGGAGCTTATTCTCTAAGGTCCATCTCCATCCTCTCCCTCAATTCCAAGAAATGCCTCCAAAGAAGTTAACTATCAGAAGATCTACCGCTTCTACTGCTAGATCCGAGCAAGATCCATCCATTCTGGCTCCAGCGCCGGTACTTCAACCTCCTCCACCACCGACGGCCATGATAGATTCGGAGCAGTTCAACCTGTTGATGTAGCGGGTTTAGGGCCTTACTGAGATGGTGCAGGCCATGTGGCATCCTCCGACGGCAATTTTGCTAAGAAACCCTCCATTAAAATGTCAGAAACTGCCCCCAAGTGCCTCGCATACCTGTCGCCCTTGGAAAGGAGAAATAGAGAGCAGAGGATCCTTATTCGGATTGTGATTCTTCTCCAGAAGAAACCTTTCCCATCTACGGTCGGAAGCCTTCCAAGATCTGCGATCGAGATGACGTCCTCGATCAAAAACTATAGAAAATAGATCGATGGATTAAGAAGCTTGGCCACATCGCTCCGACTCACCATGACGACGTCCGCACCGATCCCCTTTTTTCTCTCCGAATCATGCAAGAGTCCATTTCGCCGAACTTCGAGCTTCCCCCAATTTGAAAGCTATGATGGAACCTCTGATCCAGTCGATCATCCGAAGACTTTCCGAACTATGATACTGCTCCATGGTGCATCAGACGCTATCTTATGCTGAGCTTTTTCATTTACCTTAAAGGGAGCAACAAAAAATTGGTACTCGATGTTAAAGTCAGGTACGATCTTCTCCTTTGACTAGATGAGCCATAAGTTTGTGGCTCACATCGTCAGCAGCCGACGTTTCCACCAAAATTTGGATTTCCTGATGAATATCAAATAAAAGAAGGAAGAATCTATCCGAGATTATGTCATCCGATTTAATGCTGCTGTGTTAGAGGTCCGAAATTTGGATCAGTCTGTTGCAATGGCCGCACTCAAGGACGGCCTTCAGAATAATGATTTGTTGCTCTTCTTGAAGAAGAAGTACCCCATAAACTTTACCGATCTGCTAGCTCAGGCTGAAGGATATGCCCAAACGAAAGAAGCCTTCAAATTGAAAGATGAGGAAGCTGCAGGAGAGCGGCAGGCGGACGAGCTTAGTAAACCCACGACTGATGGAGGGTCGAATGAAGTTCGACCGCACTCACGGACTTCCTTCGAGCGCAAGCAAGGCCGAACTACCTCTCGAGCTCGTCATCAAAGAAGCTCTGACAGAAGGGCACAAAGAAGTTCTTCCTCCAAAAGGTTTTACAACTACGCCCCCCACAATGCTCCACAGACACTGGCCTAAAGCAAGAGAAGATCAACCAAAGATGCTACCGCAACTAAAACCACCAATGAGGAAGGAACAATAAGAAGATCGACCGTCTCTCGACATCATCAACACTATCTCTGGGGGGTACTTTGGCGAGCCACCATCTCTCAGCCTCAGAGCCAAAAAAAGCTTGCCCCAAATTGAGAAGGCTCATATGAAATAGAGAAGGTCGTCCGGTCCGAAACTTATCGTCTGAAGAAGCTCAAAGGAACAACACTCTCACAATCTTGAAACTCAGAGAATCTAAAAATGTACTATCGATAATTTTTCTTCAATAAAACTCCTCCATTTCAACATTATTATTTTTCGATGCAAAAACTATCTGATAATAGGGAAGAAGCAATCAATAGTGGCCATGTTAGGAACAGGAGGAGAACCTCGTCCTAACATGAGCAAGTCGAAGGCCTCGTTCATTTTAGATGAAATGAGGAGAGGCCCTGACAACAACCCTTATGTGCCCCTATAGCCCGTTAGAAACAGGAGAAGAACCTCGTCCTAATGCGAGCAAAGTCGAAGGCCTTGATCATTTTAGACGAGATAGGAGGAGAAGTCCTGACAACGGCCCTTATATGTCCCCACAGTCTATTAGGAATAAGAGAAGAACCTCATCCTAATGCGAGCAAAGTCGAAGGTCTCTTTCATTTTAAACGAGATGGGGGAGAGGCCATGACAACGGCCCTTATGTGCCCCCACAATCCGTTAGGAATAAGAGGAGAACCTCATCCTAATGCGAGCAAAGTTGAAGACCTCGTTCATTTTAGACGAGATGGGAGAGAGGCCCAGACTATGGCCCTTATGTGCCCCCATGATCCGTTAGGAACAAGAGGAGAACCTCATCCTAACAGGAGCAAAGTTGAAGGCCTCGTTCATTTTAGACGAGGTAAGAAGAGAGGCCCCGACAACAACCCTAAATACGTCCCTGCAGCCTATTAAGAACAGGAGGAGAACCTCGTCCTAGCATGAGCAAAGATCGAAACCCCATAGACTAAAGATGTGGAGAAGAAAGAAGTTCGATAGAGAATCCTTACACATGCTTTCCCACGACAACCTGACTACGTCAAATGTGAATGGCAGAATCTTATCCTGATTTGCAAGAGAGATCCTAGTTCAACGTCCATGACAAGCTCGGTATCCACAACGAGCTCGACGTTCACAATAAGCAGCAAGCGCAGAAACCCGAGATCAGAATTCTCCTTCGAGCTTCAACATCAACTTCAACAGGATATAAGATCTCCTTCAATCTTGGCTAGAGATAAGATCTCCTTCAACCTCAACTGAAGACAAGATCTCCCCCGAGCTTCAATTACAACATCAATAGGAGATAAGATCTCCTTCAACCTCGGCTGGAAGATAAGATCTCCTTCGAGTTTCAATGCCAACCATGTCAATAGGAAGATAAGATCTCCTTCAACCTCGACTGGAGATAAGATCTCCCCTGAGCCTCAACGTTAATAGGAGATAGGATCTCCTTCAACCTCGGTTGGAGATAAAATCTCTTCCGAGCTTCAACGTCAACCTCAATAGGAAACAAGATCTCCTTCAACCTCAGCTGGAGATAAGATCTCTCCTGAGCTTCAACTTCAATCTCGACTGGAGACAAGATCTCTCCCGAGCTTCAACTGCAACGTCAACAGGAGATAAGATCTCCTTCAATCTCGGCTGAAGATAAGATCTCCCCCGAGCTTCAAACACCAATCTCAACAAATCTCCTTCAACCTCGGCTGGAGATAAGATCTTCCTCGAGCTTCCACTTCAATGTCAACCTCGGTTGGAGACAAGATCTCCTCCGGGCTTTAACTACAACGTCAACAGGAGATAAGATCTCCTTCAACCTCGGCTGGAGACAAGATCTCTTTTCGAGCTTCAACTACAACGTCAACAGGAGATAAGATCTCTTTCAACCTCGACTGGAGATAAGATCTCCCCCGAGCTTCAACGTCAACTTCAACAGATCTCCTTCAACCTCAACTGGAAAAGATCCCCCAAGCCCCAACCTCAATCTCCTGGAGACAAGAACTCAAGCTGCCTTCAATAACGGTTGGAGATAAGATCTTCCTCGAGCTTCAACGTCTACGTCAATAGAAGATAAGATCTCCTTCAACCTCGACTGGAGATAAGATCTTTTTCGAGCCCCAACCTTCAACGTCAACCTCAATAAAAGATAAGATCTCCTTCAACCTCATCTAGAGATAAGATCTTTCCGTGAGCTTCAACGTCAACCTCGACTGAAGATAAGATCTCTCCCGAGCCTCAACGTCAACAGGAGATAAGATTTTCTTCAATCTTGGCAGAAAATAAGATCTCCCCCGAGCTCCAACTTCAACTTCAACCTCGGCTGGAGATAAGATCCCCCGAGCTTCAACGCCAACCTCAACAAGAGATAAGATCTCCTTCAACCTCGACTGGAGATAAGATCTCCTCCGAGTTTCCACCTCAACGTCAACCTCGACTGGAGATAAGATCTCTCCCAAGCTTCAATATCAACTTCAACAGGAGATAAGATGTTCTTCAATCTCGGTTGGAGATAAGATCTCTTCCGAGCTTCAACGTCAACAGGAGATAAGATCTCCTTCGACCTCAGCTGGAGATAAGATCTCCCACGAGCTTCAACGTCAATAAGATCTCTTCCGAGCTTCAACGTCAACAGGAGATAAGATCTCCTTCGATCTCGACTGGAGATAAGATCTCCCATGAGCTTCAACGTCAACAGGAGAGAAGATCTCCTTTAACCTCGATTGGAGAAAAGATCTCCCCCGAGCTTCAATGTCAACCTCAACAGGAGACAAGATCTCCTTCAATCTTGACTGGAGATAAGATCTCCCCCAAGCTTCAACATCAATAGAAGATAAGATCTCCATCAATCTCGATAGGAGATAAGATTTTTCCCCGAGCTTCAATCTCAATGGGTGCAGAGCCTGAAAAAGAACTTTGGCAGTCACCTTTTTTGTACTTCCTTCCTTCAAATTTCGAACTCGAAAGTGGAGGAAACTATTATTGGGGATAAATCCCACTTTCACCGAAGTCCAGTCTGATGCTTAGCCTAATGCAACCGATAATCACGAAAGAGCTTCGATCAAAAAATCTCCTTCAGTGGCTGAACCCCAGCCGAACTCCTCAACAATCGAGCCTCAGCCAAACTCCTCCAACGACCAAGCTCATCCTGGACTTCTCCCTCAGTCGGACTCCTCCAAGAGCCAAACTCCTTCCGAATCTCTCCCTCAGTCGGACTCCTCCAGGAGCCGAACTCTTTCCAGATCTCTCCTTCAGACGGATGCCTACATGAGCCGAACTTCTTCCGGATCTCTCCTTCAGTCGGATGCCTATAAGAGCCGAACTCCTTCCAAATTTTCTCCTTAGTCGAACTCCTTTAGGAGCCGAACTTCTTCCGAACTTTTTCTTCAGTCGAATTTCTATAGGAGCCGAACTCCTCCCAGACTTCTCCTTCGGCTGAACTCCTTTCGAATTTCTTCTTCAGTCGGATTTCTCTAAGAATCGAATTTCTTTCGAACTTCTCCTTCAGTCGGATTCCTCTAGCGGATTGCTTCCAGATTTCAGCTAGCATTCCTCCAGATGATCCCCTTTAGCCGTATCCCCTTTAGGAGTCCGAACTTCTCTGAAATTGATGTATGTCAAAGCTCTTTACCGACCAATGCCTGCTTCCTTCGAACTTTGATTATTGAATCTCAACGAACGGTCACTATCAGTCTAACAACACATCTCCCTCTCCATACCAAATCCCACGTGGCCCCGAACGGCTCAATATCGGATAACTATGGCTGTCGCCATCAGTCTACTACAGGCAGTGCCCCTTTCATGCGGTTCCGAGCGGCCAGCTATCAGACAGCTATGGCTGTCACTATCAGCTCTAGGCTCGATCTATAAAAGGGACCCTCCAGATACGTTTTCTCTAAGCTCTCTTCTCCTTCTCAAAACTCTATAGAACTCTTTCCTAAGCATTCCATTTCTGTTGGCCAGAAGAGCCGACTTGATCGTCGGAGGGTTCTGTCGGAGCCACCACCACCGACTCCAGACGGAACTTTATTTTGCAGATCACCGATGGCGACCTCGTTTTCCTCGACTCCAGCTCGATTTGACATCAACCAGATTCTGCAACAACAAATCTAATGTAGAAATTGTGCCAAAACTTAATCACCAAGTTGTATTCTCTGCAAATTAACTGAATATCTTATGAAAAGGATGTCAAAACAAAACTAGAGAAATGGCTACAGATTGCTGGTATTCATGTATGGACCTTGACTTTCTAGACCATAAGAGCAAAGTGAACATAGATAATTGAAAGATCAAACAAATTACTATGCAGCAATCTCTACTTAGATGGCTTAAATGTATTATTCTCATAAAAAAAACAACTAAGGTGCGTGGAATACCTGTAGTCACATGTAAGAAAGATAATGAATGACAGACCACTTAGAACAAAAGCAAGTAGCATAAGCAATAACAATTATTTGGAACCAATAACCAGGTAAAGATAATGAATGACAGACCACTTAGAACAAAAGCAAGTAGCATAAGCAATAACAATTATTTGGAACCAATAACCAGGTAGTTATGACCTCTAGGTGGAATCTTAAACCCTGCTGGGATGTTTTGTTTACACAGTCGATACTTCATTCACATTTAGAACTGCACTCAAATGCAACACCTTTAGCTTCAACTCAAATGCAACGACAATAAACCTGCTAAAACTCATAGAGATATTAAAAGGATTCTACTTGGATACAATATCACTAGTGTTAACCCTAATTGCTAATTAGTCCACATGACATGTGATAAACGCTGACTAGAACTCTTATAATTGTAAATAATTAAATAATTAATGATATTAGCAATATAAAGAAATTAGAATTTTAGGCTTCATGAACTGATGATGGGCACAATGAATGCCATACCACCGTGAACCACCTGATTTAATGCATACCGATTGGAAACATATTTGGCAATAAAAATAGGGAAAAATTACATACACCTCATTTTCACTCTCTCTCTCTCTCTCTCTCTCGACTTCAAGAAGATTCAGATGGGTCCCTAAAGGTATACATATGTTAGTATGTAATCTTGCTTATATTTTTAATTGTAAGAAATGTGTGTTAATCCTCTTAGCAAATCAAACTCCTGTAGATCCTACAAGATATCCGACAAGTAATATATCAAGGCATTATAGCAGAAACTGTAGCAGGTAGTGTAGCAGCAGTTTCGGAATTACAGTAGCAGCATATGTAAACTCTGAGCTTGCATTACAGATTGATAATTACATTACATTATGGTGACTTCTTATTACAACATAAGCTGTTAAATGATGTGTGTGTGTGTGTATGTGTGTTTCCTCTTCAGTTGCTCGTCGCCTAATGCAAGAATTTGTTTCATATCTGTATTCCTATGAGCCAGATCTAAATGTTGGCTGGCTGTGTCAGTTGTGGTAGTTATAAAGCCTTCAGGCCATCCTCATGGGGGAAATAAAGTGAGAGCCCCAGTTGTAGACCCACAACACCTCTAGTTTCCTCTTTTAATCTCAAATTGTCGTTAAGGTGCTCTTTCCGAGTCTTTCAAGAAGGGAAATCCCAATGGAAAATATATCTAAATATGGATTTAAGAGCTAGAGAACAGGCCTCAAACATAAGGAGGCAAGTACAGGGGCTTCAAATTTTAGATAATTACATAAAAATTTTCTCCTCACATGCTCAACAAGAAGTAGATTTCTTCATTTTCCCCTAATTTCCCTGTCAACTACCTTTTTCTTTTCTATGGAGACAGGTCTAGGACTTCTAAAGTATGGAAAAGGAGGAGGCACTTAAGTGTCAAAAGGAAATAGATATGTAGATAATTGGACAAAAATATCTGAATTCTTATTCTTCAACTCTCATTTTATTTCATCTTTAATTTGATTGGAATTTCATCAACATGAGAATAGTCTACATGCCTCTACAACACAGTTGAGTTGCTTATTTGAAAGTGTTCAGCATACTGAAATGTATTTTCGTATATAAGTTTTCAGTGGGATGTCAAGTCAAAGACATTATTACATGACACTAAGACAATGTTAGAATCATTCACATTCCAAAGGTGGAGGGCTTAGCTTTCATCAACCAAATGTGTCAGCCCTTGGCATGGATCTTTGAAGTGTCATTTCCAAGGATTCTTATGTAGGTAATGACATTTTAATCCTCACATATTTTTAAGTGCCAAAAGTTATAGCCCAAAGTTTATGGACACTATTAATTTTTTTCAAGAAAAAGAGTGTGAAGATGTAAGTTTCTTCTAACAAGTATTTTTAAGCAATTAATCAACATCAGCATCAACAAAATTTGATGCACTTTTATTTTAATGAATTAGTATCATATGAAATCCTTCCAAGTACTGAGTAATTGAAGGCCAAAGGATCAAACAGGATGTGATGCTTGGAAACTTGGCATCTAAGCCAAATGTCTCTGTAACACTGAGATTTCTGCCCAGATACATGTTTGACTCTAGATACATATCATATTCTCATTTTCCGGAAATATAAACCCAATAGAGTGAACGATAAGTCTGATGTAATTCACAAAATTCCAATGATAATTAGAGTGGGATTTAGTTGTTCTTGGAGTTTGTTTAAGAAGGTAAGCATTAAAAACTTTGTAAAATATCATATAGCTTTTGTGGTTAACTTAGGCCTGGAGTTCTGTTTAAAACCATGTATTTCAAAAACAACGGTAAATAAAGATAGCAAATGATAAATCTTCAAAATAATGATATATATCGGTGATCACTTTTCCAAGTCTACGAATTGTCCATGTATATACTAGCAGACTTCTTTTAACACACTAGTGAATTTTTTTTGCGCATGAAACTAAGATAAATAATTACTGTAATAATATGAGTTAATCAATTTCTAAGAAGTTAACACTAAAATAAAAAAAATGCACTTATCAAATACATGTATAATAAAACAATTTAGTAAATATTACGTTTAGTATTTTCCATCCTACAACACCCAAGGATTAATTTATACAAATTAACTAAATTAATTTTATCTTGTATGCATCCATATAAGTTGTATTTTTGCTCTTGCTGAGTCAGATACTTGGATACACATCTGAAATCCAACTCCCATGCTTGCTTCTACACAACACTGGTTTCACTTTCCATATTTTTATTCATCCTCTAATTTGTAGGATTCCAACTCTGAAACACTTTAACGAAGAAAACTGTGTAATGCCATTCAACATGATCCTCAATCAATAAATGAAATATTGGTGATTAATTTTGTCTGCTTACACTTGATTTTAAATGGACTTTGGAAATAAACAATCAAAGTTGAAAGTTGAGAGGAAGTAGATTAACTTTTAAAAATATATTTGCTTTGTCTCCTTCTAGAGCATACCATAACATGGCTCCTATCATCTCTAAATTGTAGGAGACCAAGATGTGATGTAAAATTTGAATTTTCAGGTTGAAAGCAAATTTCCGGTACGATGCACTCAGATTTGGGTTCAACTTCAGAACCACATGTTTCTTACTCGAAATCGATGGATTTGTGAGATCCTTCCTCCTATGCCAAATATGCAGCTTTAAGAAATCAGAAAGCTTCATAAGGATATGGTCTTTCAAAGTCACATAATTGAAGATTCTTTTCTAATATTTATTTAGCTTGATTAAAAAAAAATCCCAATTTTAGTTGGGGTGCTTCTCTATTTGAATCAAGAACTAAACTAAATAGGAAAAGATAAGAGTAGGTATGGAGGTGCAGGGAGTGGAGATTTGTAAACTAATGTTGCCCACAGATGCAAGTGGTTGATATTATCTTATTAGAGAGATTTCAAGTTGTACCATCTGCAAACGATTTTTATTCACTCCCACTTCCTAGGATCATGGTACCCTGTTCCAGCACTCAATTTTGCATCAATTCCTGCTACCTAGAGAAGAAACTATGTTCCAAACATCGAAGATGAAGTTTGAATGTGTGAACATGTGCATTTAGATTTATTGCCTCATAAAAAGATGAACAATTAGCTACTTCGAGGCTATATATAGTTAAAAGTAAAAGGAACAGATTGGAAATATGAAAATAACAAGAAAATAGCACTCAAAGGTAACTCAGTCCATGAAAAAGTTCACCTACTATGAAACACATTGGCATTTCAAAAGTTAAAACTGAAAAGTTTAAGCAAAACCATTCCAGAAAAGAATCTTGGATTGCTCAATGACCATCTTCACTTTTCCTGATAGCTTACTCATCCAAATAAATGCAGGCTTATCACTAAAATCAACATGGCTGATATCATAAGAAGATACCCAGGTAAAAAGAAACATTTCGCATTGAAAGAAACATACAATTAGATTAGCAATTTAATGCATACATTTTACCAAAAATTTCCAAAATAGATGTTCTTGCCTGCAAAATTTATGATTTTAAAATGGATCCACGAGAACCCAGCACCAGAGCTTCAGCATTCTCATTCAGTCAATCAATGCTAAGGCCCTCATCCTGCAGCACATCATGAGGGAAATGCCCATAGATTTCATGCCCTACATGACCAAGGGTAGCAACCCGAAGCCCCAGCCTTGCTGCAGCTATTGCCAAGTTATAGTTAGCACCAGCTTCCCAGTATTTTCTACATAATAAATACAATGGGGGATAAATTCTGGGCATTGATATAATGATTAAGATTAACCAACATGGCCTTATAAGATGTGGAAAGAGAAAGTCCTTGCATAACCATAAGGTGCACACTGCAATTAATTCTGTGTTAAAATATATATTCATTGGGATGCAAAGGCTTCAGGACATTGCTATACAGGTCGATTACATAGTCCCGTGCTGATGTAAGGTGATAGCCCTGTCTCCTGTAGAAAACAAACTGGCATTTCTCCTTCCCTTACACAAGGTAATCTTTTCCACGATACACCTGGTATGCTTTGTTATTGAGGCCTTTAAAAATTGTGGAAGACAAATTTTCATTGTGCATTATGTAAGAGATAAAGTTCAAAATACTTCACTAACATACTGATGGATGAGTCATGAACATGTACCTATGTATGTACGTATGCATGAGAAAGAAAGATGCTCTACTCCTCTCCTGAGAGGATTGAGGCCTCAATCCTACCAATCCAAAATCAACAATGACAAAGGTTTTAAATCCCATGGGACAAGGCTGTCTTAAGCTTCCCATGGAACGGGACATGCTGCTGTTCTAAAACTTGGGATGGGGGATGTCCCAAGCTATATACCGATCTATATTAAAAACTAAAGACAGGCAAAGGGAACCTGTTGAAAAACAAATCTAGTGTTTTCCCAGTGGATTCTTGTATTTGGTGTAGTTAATTAAATACATTACAATTTCAATCTGCTTAGTTATCCATCAGCAAAGTAACAAATTAACTCCTTTGGTCAATAACCACATATTTAGTTTGCTTGTGAAACAAAGGTGGTAGACATCTCCTTGAGATCAGGTGTGCATATATTTTATATAAGCTCGCTTAGTATAAAGATCTTGGAAATAGGAAATAAAGCAAGGGATAAGGTTTCTCATCTGCAAGCAAAAAGAGGAGCCAATTCAAGAAGCTTCTTCCTCCCTTCTCATGGTTACTATAAGGACTTCTTCAATCACCACAACAGAGGAACAATGAAGGCTTCAAAGCTCAAAGCTGATCTACTTGGCAACGAAAGGAGATAATGGTCAAGAAAAGAGGCAAGCAGCAACCAAATGTGCCCCCTCATGATTAGTTGTTGGAAGTAGCATTAGCAAGGAACTGAGCCAGGTTGCATTGATATCACATAGAATGTTTATATAGGTCAGATTACCTCTCCTTTTCTTTCTTTTCTTTTTCTTCCTCATTTCTGGATTTTTATCTTCTCATATTGCACTTAAAGAGTAACCAAGACCAGTTCTTTTCATAACTTAGGAATACATCATGTGAAATGTTATCATAAACACCCGCTTTTGCATTTAAGCTGCTACTTGACCAGCTATGTAAATCTTAACCATTTCAAGTTGTGACTGCTTAAAGAGTTAGTTTTCTTAGTCGTTTAAACAACTATTTAGATGATTAAGCAAATATTTTGTTAGCTTAACTAAATGATCATCTTGCATTTGCTTTTGAAAAATTTTGCATATGAAATTATCTAAATGATTTACTTTTACTTTTTTATAATTAAATAACATATTATATATGACAAGGTTTGCTATACCGCCCCATACCGTCCAATATGGGGTATACCATACCAGTATAGCATACCATACTGTATCAATACTAATGTACCATACTGAACCGTATATTAACATTACAATAGGATAGCACCGGTATGGGGTCTGATACCAATACGAGGTCCAGTACTGATATAGCGAATCTTGGTTTATAACATCTACCATGATCTGAAGTGCTCAATTGTTCATTTTTGTTTTTTCTTTTCAAATGATATATAATGTTAACAAGGATTGAAATCGTATGAGATGAGACCATTCCGATTTTTCAATGGAATGGGATGCACCAAATCTTGACATTTAAGATGCCCCATCCCTTCCCAGTGTCCATCTTGGCCCTTAGGACAAATGGATGCCTCACCATCCCTATAGGAATTAAAGCCTCGTGTTAAATGTGTTTCATGCAAGTACAGTCAACTATTGAAATATGAGAGAAAAGGGTTGTAACTTTTGCATGAAAGAATGATTCATCCCTTTTTTGTGACATGCATTATTGGATTGCACAATAGCCGCTATGAGATCTGTGCAGGCAGATGGAAGAGATAATTTGGCATGCTTTGACGATTGTGCAAGGTATGATCCAAGGGTTGATGTCCCAAAAAAAGATCAATCATTCTTTCTCACAAAAGATCCAACCCGAACCCGAGAGAAAAGTGATCTTTTTTCTGCACTTGTTTCCAGCATTATCTATTCTCATGATAAGAGTACGGATATTTAACTTTTATAACACACACACACACACACACACACATACACATACATACATACATACATATATATGTTCCTAGCATTTAAACTTATAATTGATGATAAGATTATGCCCATATTGATTAACAATAAATTTGAAGTAGGTAGTCATTTTATTTAGTAATATATTCATTAGCTTTAACTATTGTATAAAATAGCATATTCTTAATATTTTGCATTTTTCGACTTCCTAGGCTTTTAGCAGTCCATTTAAATGCACAAACCATCTAAAAACCTAATAATTGAAGAGTGCATAACTATCACTCGACTGTTTGAAGTGGTAAATATAGGGAAGCTTGGGCCTACTACGTTGGCCCTACCTAATAACTTGGATAACTTGCGGCAAGCATACAATAGTAGTTTGGAAAATTAAATATAATTGTATTTATGCTCCATGGTTAATTTAACACGTTAATTGAAACATTAAATGCTTACAATAATGCTCTGAAACAGACATGAAAAGGCAACACCATAAGACTCATGGAAAGTCACAAACTGGACAATTTGGTTCCTTTGACACCTTATTAAGCCTCTTTTTACTTCAACTGCAGACCTTACACTGAAATGGAATCATAATATGTTACCATTCCAACTCCATCCAAATAGACTAAGTCGAGGCCTTTATTATGATTATTCCAAAGTTCCATCCAAACACAAACATATGACCAGCATTGACTGTTTTCATGATTTTGCAAGCAATTTTTGTTGGTCTGGACCAAAGTTATTTTAAGAAGTACTTCAAAACTAGTTAACAGTGACGATAAATACAATTTAAAAGACGGAAACTTTTAAGATTAGGCGAGTCAAAAACGGACAAAAGACCTTATTTTATACTAAAACATATCTAATGGCTGCACAGTTGTTGAAAATAAAACTCGATTATAATGACTGAATCACAAGCGTTAAGTGGGAAGAGGAGCCGAAACCATTTTTCCAACATGCAATATTGCCTAAACAATTCTTTCACCAAGAGCTCAACACTACCATCAAGTTCAGTATTATATATATCAATGTTCCAAAAACTGGAGTTATTAGGAGAGGAACAATCAAGATTCGCAGTCAAACCACAGAGCAATGTAATAACAAGTAGTGGGCATAAAGATTAAAACCGAAAGAAAACTCGGTTCTTGACAACCTCTCGGGAGGAAGCCGCCAAGCGCTCCATGTAAGCCCGCTGCTCGTCGGTCGGCGCCGGAGGCAAGCTCGGGATGCTGAGCGTGATATCCAAACATAGATTCCCAGCGTGGCCAAGTCCACACCCTTCGAAGCCCCCGCTCCATGACCGTCTTTGCACCGGATCCCATTTGAACCTTCTCTTTTTTTTTTGGCAAGGCCATTTGAACTTCTTTTGAAAGCATTATTAGAGAAGTCTTTTGCCTCTCCAGACGCCCCTCAGCGAGATCGGTCTCTTGATTTGGTGATAATACGATTCTTAATATATCGATGTTTTTTGGTAGTACAATGGTGTCAAATTTTGGAGTTCTGATTCCTAAAAGGCTTATTTCTGCTTTGATATATTCTGAATTTTAAGCGGTGATAAGCTGCAAGCCCCTGACTTGGCCCGAATTCTCGAGCCAGAAGTCGTAGCAACAACTGCACGCTCATAGAAAAATATCTCAACATGGCAACATGAATAAATAATGAAATTGTTGGTGTGAGAATCTGCTGGAATGCTGGAGTGGACCGGCCCGGTGAAACTTTTGGAGGTGAGACCTGCACAAAAATTTTAACTGAAAGTTATTCCTACAAAAATTCTCTAACACTTAAATCAGAATCTCGTACAACAAATGAAGGAGTATGAGAATTAGAATAATATCGTATTATAAGATTGAAGCTCCAATTGATAAATTGGTTAGCACGATCTCGCTTAATCAGGATATGATTTATGCAGGATGGTAAGATTATTGTTCGAGATTCTTGGGATATGATAGTTATGATTACCTTAATAGCTTTGCGACGCTATCGTCTGGCACTGTTTGAGTTTGGATTTGATGTGCCAATCGAATATCATCAAGACACGGATTGGTCGACGATGACTAGGAGTCGATTGCCTTGTGTCATCATTAAGAGCTAAGTTCTACTCAATCAATCGGTCAACCTTGGACTGTCGACCATTATGCACAAGAGTCACACAATAATAGTTCACATGCCTTATTTGCTTAGGGTGTGTAACATTGATTAGATGGTAGTCGAGGTCTAACTTGGGAAAACAATGATCGACAACAAATCGGCTAGGAATCCGGACAATGGGCCTGCAATGCTTGGTCGCCCTAGGCTCTGAGCTTTTATATATCATCGACCCATATGAGATTTCCTCCAACAAGAATAAATTTAAATAACTAATGTTCAAACTTTAATATAAAAAATCAACATTATCCTATAGTCTTACATCAAATATTAATAAAATCTAATCTAAAATAAAAATATCAAAATTCTATCACTTATCATTCTGACATAATGAATTGTCAAGTTAAACTAGCTCTCCAAATCTGAAAAAATAGTAGAATTAATATAGAATTATAAGCTAAACAATTTCATAAGTAATGAATGAATAAATCAAATAATAATTATATATTAAAAAAATATATACAAAGTACAATAATTCAAAATCAAATCTAAACATACCACATTATCAAAACAACATGCATATGAATCTAATCTTTTCAAAATTTAAATTTTGTGTATTCTTTTGTTTTTCTTTTCATGGTTCTGGGCTAATGATATTGTTTGGGTAGGTCAAATGGATTAGGCCCAAATCCTTGTGGGCTAGGTTACCATGTAAGCAACATAAGAAACTCGAAAAAAGGGAATTGAAGAAGAAGAAATGTTAGGGTAGATTTGTCAACTGCGAAACATGGATCATCCGCCCAACATCACCTATAGTAGATATGGCATCACCTGTTGCTATGGAAAGATAGAAGAAGACAAACAAACACAACCATATACATGGTTCAACTCAAGTGCCTACATCCATGGGACATGCAATGCTTCACTATCGAGAAAGAAGAATAGAGGAGATACAATCTCAACTCATCAACCCTCTCTCTGAATCCAGAAGCACTCACCCATACAATGCTCTCATAGAAATTCCAAGAAGATCCCTCTCACAAATCTACCGATCCAGGGTCCTCGACATCCTTGGATACTCTGCGATCCTCTCAGCCTTTACATCAAGTCCCAGCCTTTGTCCCTAGGCAACGTCACCATTTCAGGACACTCTCGACTTTCTTGATGCTCTTTACGCATCTTGAGAAATCTGGCTCTCCCTGAGACCTATTCCTGGTCTCCCTGAGAAGTCCACGATACTCTCTACTGAGATATCCTCCTTGGCTGCTGCATTACCGAGTCTCTCTCAGCCTCCGTACCTTCAGGAAGGTGCTACTATAGCACTTCATCACTCCCTGCCTTGTCTCTACACTGTCTGAGAGATTTTTCCAAGACTGTTGGACTTCTTAGGTCATCAGGCCTTCTTATAAGTCCTAATCATTTCAGTAGCCATCCGATCAGCTTTCTTGTGCTGTCTTAGCCACTAGTTAGCACAACAGCTCCATAGACCCCATGAATAGACCTGAGCCATGAGTTAGGGGCTGTAGACCTTGTCAAAAGGCCGCTCGTGTGCTCGTGCACTATTTGCCATCATGCTATTCACCTCCATCGAGCTAGCTCTGTCAGAAGCCGAGCTGGCTCGACTACGTCTCATCCGAGCACTGATTTCTATCTTCCAGAGAGAGCTAGCTCAAATTCATCTCAAGCCGGCTCAATCTCATCCCAAGCTGGCTCAACTACGTATTCGAGCCAGCCTGACTGTATGTTGGCTGATCTTTCTCATGGCTCCTGAGTCTCATTCTTGGCTTATCGTGAACCAAATCTCAAAGCGCCAGCTTTCAATATTCTTCACCTCGACTCGATATTCGGCTCCACCTCAAATATACTTCTTGTATAATACTACCCTCATGTCCTAGGGCTACCACATACTGCTCATGGATCGGCAAACATAAAAGTCGAGCTAGGCCGCTCGATCCCAAACTAAGTCTCGTGCTTGATCCATCTCCACCTTACATTGAGTTCCATCTGGCTTCTTCTTGCATACCCATCTTGATTGTGCCCTTCTTCTAACTTGATCACCATTGCAGCAATCCTTGGAACAACCTGACTCCTCCTGGCTCTGATACCACTATAGCATAGATCCATCAACTGCAGAACATGGATCACCCATCCAAGATCACCTATAGGATGTTGGAAATTATATCCTAAAGTCAATTATCAGCTTGTTGATGGTTGAGATATTGTAATTAATTTATTAATTAATAAAAAATATTTTGACATCTTTTTCATCATAAGTTTACATCTTCTAATGAACTTCATTGTTGTGATGAAGTCCTTAGAACTATTTAGTTTTGATAAAGAGAGGATTTATCGATTAGTCCTTAAATTTGTTCATGATCAAATGATAGGCTGTTAATTAGAACGACAGCATCTATCGAGCATAGATCGCTATATGCCATATAGGTTGGTTGTCCTCTTAACCAAGATGTATAGAGACACTGGTATGACATACAGGTGAGATGTATGGATACATCGTCATTGAACATAACCAACTTCAGAGCATTCTGCTATCAAAAATATCTCTGATGGGATATAAGTATAAGTATCCCTTAGACCTGAGATCACCTTAGTGACTTGTAAGCAACTCACTGTGTTTTAGTACCGGACTAACTAAATTTCTAATTCAACAACGAAAGACTTCTAGGCACAGTCAAGTACTTATGAAGTTGGAGTGTGATCAAGATGGGATTGACCACTTCAAGAGTTGAAGAACAATGCATCACTATATTTCAATCTAGCAAAGCCTTGGCCAGGGTAATCCATCAGATGGATTTGATATTTTGAAATACAATATGGACAACCTGATCAGAGTTGACAGTTTAACTCTGAGGTGTCCTATGAGCATTTTCGTCAAGAAGATAAATTATATGAAAACTATATCCGCATAGGTTCTAAGGATGTTAACTCTACACATTCAACCTATTCGGCTATCGGGTATCATTGCTAAATGGTCACTTTGATTGGTACAGAAATCTGTTCCTGTGCTACCAACTTAAGTTCAAACCTATGAGGTCATACATATTAGAGTTCATGATCTGATCGGATGGTTGATCAATGATTAAAAATCATTTTAGGATCAAACAATCAATACGATTGGTGTTTAACCTAGTGCAAGTGTTGTAGGAGGATCGATTAGCAATTAGATTGCTAATTAGCTTAATTTGATTAAGCTATTGGATTGAGATTAAATTTAATTAAATATAATTTAATTAGATTTAGTTTGAACTTGATTGGATCAAGTTCAATTAACTTATTGGATAAGCCAAGTGCAAGGAAGAACTAATCCTAGTCTAATTAGGACTCGAGTCAACCCAATTTTTTAATTTAATTAAAAAATTAAATTAAAATTAAATCTAATTTAATTTAATTTAATTAAGTTTTTAAATGAATTAGAGTCTTATTTAATTAGATTGGTTTAATCTTGATTTTATTTGATTAAAAGATCTTGTTTGACCAAGTCAAAATAGGAGTCCTAGTGTGACTAGGACTCCCTATCTCCTTGTGCCATCTTGGTCCCAATGCCCTCCATACTTATTTTTTAGGTATTTTTCATAGAAAATCCCTTTCTTTCTAATTTTCATGCCCCCTCTCTTCCTTCAAGTCATATTTGGAAGTTAGGTAGAAGACCAAGTCAAAGGAGGAATTGGTTTTGCTTAGGATTCTATGAGATAGAATCCTTGTTGACCAAAATATCTTTCCTTGAGTGCCATCCCCTCTTTTAATTAATTCTTCTCTTATTTCATAAAAATAATCTCCTTTTTTATGCACCCTCCCTTGCTGGTCCACGCCAAAAATTATGGAGGAGGCACCTAAGAGTTGGGCGCCCCAATAATTTTTCATGTTTGGATATTCCTAATCTAGAAATTTAACCTAACTTGGACTCTTCTTTTTTCCTATTTATTGGATAAATTTTATTTTAATTTTTTCATAAAATATAGAGCTTTGGGAGAGGTTTGGGGTGTGCAAAAATTAGAGGAAGAGGGTCCTTGGGCGTGGGGGTTCCATTGGCACCAAACTAGGTGTCTAGGTGAGAGAAAAGAGAAGAAGAAGAGGATCTTCTTCTAGGACTGTTTTATTTTTAATTTTTCCTCCTTTCTTTTGAGTTTTTCTGAGAGAGTATTAGATCAGCAAACTCTCATCTTTCTTCTTATATTTTGGAGAGTCCAAATTTTGAAGAAAGCATCGGATCGACCGTCAAAGAAGGATCAGCACAGTACTAGCATGTTGTGCTAATTTCCTGCATCGAATTTCAGATCAGAGATCGTAGGCTCATGTGGATGACTCCTAGAGGCCGGACGTATATACGGCTTGTGACTTCATCCTCAAGTCTGGATCAGTAAGTTAGAACATCTAAAATTGCTCAGGTAATAGATCTGATCTATAAACTTCATACCTGCATTTGATGTAGTGTAGATCTAGGTTGATTTGATCAACCTTTTTTCTTTCTTATTTAATTTTAATTTTTAATTTAATATCATATCTTAATCATATAATAGATATGAGATCAAGGTATTTACATAGTTATTTAAATAAATTTTAGATTTAAGATCTACCTGTGAAATCCTAGATCTGATTTCTTCAATTGGTATCAGAGCCTAAGTTCTTATTACATATTTTTTGTGCATGTCTAGATTATTTCTTAGATTAGATCTAATTTATAATCTAATTATTAAATCAAAAATTTTAAAAAAAATATTTTAGATTGCATGGACTGTCATAAGATTGTCCTGCTGTAAGGTTTATCCTTTACAGTGAATAGGTTATCCTAGTATATGCTGATCTTAAATATTGATCATAAAATTTTAAATTAGATCTAAATAATTTTATAATTTAATTAAAAATATTTTAATCTAATTTAAATCATCATAAATATGTTAGATTTGATCTAGAAAGATTTATGATTGATTATTATTGAAACTATTTCAATTTCATGAACCTATTTAGGTTAGATCTAAAGTAGTTTTATATTTATTTTACTTGCATATTGATTATGAATCAAACATGCAACTTGGTTGATAGAACTATATTGTAAAAATATTTTATAAATATGAAAATTATTTTTAAAAAGTCGAACTCCAATCCTTAGCCCAAAACATAATTGAGAATTAAGAAGTTGATTGATTAGGATCTAGGATTATGATTTGAAGATCCTAAGACATAAATTATAACACATTGGGTTAAATGGATTAGTGGAGATTAGGTTCATTAATTGGGTTAGACCTAGGGTTAGACTAAAGAATGGACTTAATTAGAGAATTCACTAAATCTAATCAATTATTGTCTTAGATTAGGTTAAGGATTCTTTAGATCAATTATAATAGTTATAGTTGGTCAAGTCCATGTCTTTAACAAGATCCAAGATGGACTTGATTCTTGGCTATGCGGTCTAGCATGAACTGTTAGATTGATCTAATTGAAACTAATTAAATCAGTTGGTATCTAAGATAAATCAGATCAGTGCTTTTTAATTGGCAGCCTGCTTTTTTGGCCAGTTCTGATGGTGTCTAAGGCAAGTCTGGCAAACCCTTTCACTGATCGAACTTATCTGGTCTCTTGGTGAGATTATGTTTTGATCGGATTGCTTGACTATTCGAGCTAATTCATGTCAGCTAGGTAAATCAGTTTGACTGATTTAGGTGCTCCTAGACCAGTCTATTAATGATCTTTTTAAAGCTAACTTGGTAAAGTTAGTAGAAAGATCATGACAAACTGGTTAATCTGACTTACTTACTTTTATAAATAATTTTTTTAAAATTATTAGATCCCTAAAATGAAATAGTTATATGATAACTGGATCATAGTTTCTCATTAAAATGGATGATAATGGATCCATCAGTTGGATAATCATTGGAGGCTCAAAAGTTTGGTGCTTATTAGTTGATGGAATTATCATTCATTATATGATTTCTTGGATACATCTTTCTAAATGGTGGTCAGATGGGCCAACCAAAGTTGGGCCTGATCATTCATTAGTTGTGTTGGTGCAGAATCTGGTTGATGCTAGATCGAGCTGGAGTCGAGGAAGAAGAGATCGACGTTGGTGACCTACAAAATAAAGTTTCATCCGAAGTCGGTGGTGGTGACTCCGACAGGACCCTCCGACGATCAAGTCTACTTTTTCGGCCAATAGAAATAGAGTGCTCAAAAAAAAATTTCGCAGATTTTGAAAAGAAGAAGAGAGCTTAGAAAAAATGTATCTAGAGGATTTATTTTTATAGATGGAGATTGATTGATGGTGACGATCATACCGTTTGATAGTGAGCCGCTTGAAGCTGCATGGGGTTCAGTATGGAGAGGAAGGTGTTATCAGACTGATAATGACAGCCATAACCGTTCGATAGTGGATCACTCGGGGCTTCATGGGATTTGCTACGAAGAGAGGGGCATCGTCAGACTAATAGCGACCATTCATTGAGATTTAATAGCCATAGTTTGGAGGAAGCAAGCATTGGTTGGTGAAGAACTTTGACATATATCATTTCTAAAGAAATTTGAACTTATGAAGGAAATACGTTTGGAGGAGATTATCCAAAAGGAATGCTAGCTGAAATCTGAAAGTAATTTGCTGAAGGAATTCGACTGAAGAAGAAATTCGAAAGAAGGAGTCCGGAAGGAGTTTGGCTCCTAGAGAAATTCGATTGAAGAAAAAATCTAAAAGGAGTTTGGCTCTTAGAGGAGTTCAACCGAAGAAGAGATCTGAAAAGAGTTTGGCTTTTATAGAAACTTGACTGAAGGAGGAGTCCAGAAGGAGTTTGGCTTCTATAGAAATCCAATTTAGAAAGAAGTTTGGAAAGAGTTTGGCTCCTGTAGGCATCCGTCTGAAGGAGAGATCTAGAAGAAGTTCGGCTCCTATAGAAATTCAACTGAAGGAGGAGTCCAAAAGAAGTTCGACTCCTAAAAGAATTTGACTGAAGGAGGGATCCAGAAGGAGTTCGACTCCTATAGAAACTTGACTGAAGGAGGAGTCCGAAAGGAGTTCGACTCCTATAAAAATCTGACTGAGGGAGAAGTCCAGGAGAAGTTCGGCTTCTATAGGCATTCGTCTGAAGAAGAAATCCAGAAGGAGTTCAACTCTTTTAGAAATCTGACTGAAGGAGGAGTCCGAAAGAAATTCGGCTCCTGAAAAAATTTGACTGAAGGAGGGATGTAGAAGGAGTTTGGCTCCTGTAGAAACTTGACTAAAGGAGGAGTCCAGAAGAAGTTTGGCTCTTATAGAAATTCGACTGAAGGAGGAGTTCAGAGGGAGTTTGGCTTCTGAAGGAATTCAACTGAAGGAGGGATCCAAAAGGAGTTCGACTTCTGAAGGAGTCCGACTGAGGGAGAAATTCTAGAGGAGTTCGATCGCTGGAGGAGTTTGGCTGGGGCTTCGCTGGCTGAAGGAGTTTGACTAAGGTTTGGCTGCGGGAAGAGTTTGGCTGACTGAAGAAGTTCGGCTGGGGTCCGACCACTAGAGGAGAATTCTCGATCGAAGCTCTTTCATAATTATCAGTTGTATTAGGCTAAGCATCAGGCTAAACTTTGATAGGAGCGGAATTTATCACCAACAATAGTCTCCCTCACTTCTGAGTTCGAAATTCGAAGAAAGAGAGTACGAAAAAGATGACTGTCGTAGTTCTCATCTAGGCTCTACACAAGTTCAGGTTGAAGCTCGAGGGAGATCTTATCTCCAACTGAGGTTGAAGTTGAAGCTCGGGGGAGATCTTATCTCCTATCGAAGGGTTGACATTAAAGTTGAAGCTCGGGGGAGATCTTGTCTTCAGTCGAGATTGAAAGAGATCTTATCTTCTATGGACGTAGAAGCTCGAGGAAAATCTTATCTCCAATCGAGGTTGAAGTTGAAGGAGATCTTATCTTCTATTGATGTAGAAGCTCGGAGGAGATCTTATCTCCAACTGAGGTTGAAGAAGATCTTATCTTCTATTGATGTAGAAGCTCGAGATAAATCTTATCTCCAGTCGAGGTTGAAGAAAATCTTATCTTCTATTGATGTAGATATTGAAGCTCGAGGAAGATCTTATCTCCAGCCGAGGTTGAAGGAGATCTTATCTTCTATTGACGTAGAAACTCGGGAGAGATCTTATCTCCAGTTGAGGTTGAAGGAGATCTTATCTCCTATTGACGTAGACGTTGAAGCTCGGAGGAGATCTTATCTTCAATCGAGGTTGAAGAAGATCTTATCTCCTGTTGACATAGATGTTGAAGCTCGGAGGAGATCTTATCGTCAGTCAAGATTGAAGGAGATCTTATCTCCTATTGACGTAGAAGCCCGGAGAAGATCTTATCTCCAACTAAGGTTGAAGGAGATCTTATCTCCTGTTGATGTAGATGTTCAAGCTTGGTGGAGATCTTATCTCCAATCGAGGTTGAAGGAGATCTTATCTCCTGTTGATGTAGAAGCTTGGGGAAGATCTTATCTCCAGCCGAGGTTGAAGGAGATCTTATCTCCTGTTGACGTAGAAGCTCGGAAAAGATCTTATCTCTAGCCAAGGTTGAGGAGATCTTATCTTCTATTGATGTAGATATTGAAGCTTGGGGGAGATCTTATCTCCAGTCGAGGTTGAAGGAGATCTTATCTCCTATTGACGTAGAAGATTGGGAGAGATCTTATCTCCAGCAGAGGTTGAAGGAGATCTTATCTTCTGTTGATGTAGAAGCTTAGAGGAGATCTTATCTCCAGACAAGGTTAAAAGAGATCTTATCTTCTGTTGACGTAGATGTTAAAGTTCGGAGGAGATCTTATCTCCAATCGAGGTTGAAGAAGATCTTATCTCCTGTTGACATAGAAGCTCGAAAGAGATCTTATCTCCAACCGAGGTAGAAGAAGATCTTATCTCCTGTTGACGTAGACGTTGAAGCTCAGGAGAGATCTTATCTCCAGCCAAGGTTGAAGAAGATCTTATGTCCTATTGATATAGATATTGAAGCTTGGAGGAGATCTTATCTCCAGCCAAGGTTGAAGGAGATCTTATCTCCTATTAACGTAGAAGCTCGTAGGAGATCTTGTCTCCAACCGAGGTTGAAGGAGATCTTATCTCCTATTGACGTAGATGTTGAAGCTCGAAAGAGATATTATCTTCAACCAAGGTTGAAGGAGATCTTATCTTCTATTGACGTAGAAGCTCAGGGGAGATCTTATCTCCTACCGAGGTTGAAGGAGATCTTATCTCCGATTAACGTAGATGTTGAAGCTCGAGAAAGATCTTATCTCAAGCCGAAGTTGAAGGAGATCTTGTCTCCTATTGATGTAGAAGCTTGGAGGAGATTTTATCTCCAATTGAGGTTGAAGAAGATCTTATCTTCTATTAACATAGACGTTCAAGCTCGGGGGAGATCTTATCTTCTGTTGACATAGAAGTTCGGAAAAGATCTTATCTCTAGCCGAGGTTGAAGGACTTTGACTTGCTCATGTTAGAACGAGGTTCTCCTCCTGTTTCTAACATGACCACTATTGATTGCTTCTTTCCTGTCATCATATAGTTTTTCCACCAAAAAATAATAATATTAAAATGGAGAAGTTTTATAAAAAAAAATTACTGATAGTACATCCTCAGATTTTCTGAATTCTAAGATCGTGGGAGCGTTCTTCCTCCGAGCTCCTTTAGACAATAAGTTTCGGATCGGACGGTCTCCTCTATTTCATATGGGTCTTTCTAATTTGGAGCAAGCTTTCCCTAGCTCTGAGGCTAAGAGATGGCGGCTCGCCGAAGTACTAAGCTCCCCAAAGATAGTGTTGATGATGTCGAGAGGCGACCGATCTCCTTATTGTTCCTTTCTTATTGGTGGTTCTGGTTGCGACAGCATCCTTGGCCGATCTATTCTTGCTTCAGGCTGGCATCTGAGGAATCGATCCAACCGGCCTCTCCTGATGAGCTTCTCAATTTTGTCTTGGAGCTGAATGCATTCTTCAGTATCATGACTATGGTCATAATGGTAGAAGCAGTACTTGCTTCGATTGCATTTGTTTGGAAGAGATTGTAATTCTTCTAATCTCGGTAGTTGATTCTTGATTTTCATCAAAACTTGAACTTTAGAAGCATTAAGGGAGGCATAGTTGTGGAACCTTCCAAGGGGAGAACTTCTTTGCACCCTTCTATCGGGGCTTCTTTGATGATGAGCTCGAGGAAGAGTTCGGCCCTGCTTGTGGTTGGGGTGGGGGGTTCGTGAGCATGGCCGAACTTCATTTGGCCCTCCATCAGCAGCAAGTCTATGCCGCTTTTCCGTGGTTTCCTCATCCTTCAACTTGAAGGCTTCTTCCGCTCGGGCATATCCCTCAGCCCGAACTAGCAGATTGATAAAATTTTTGAGATACTTCTTCTCTAGAAAGATCAATAAATCATTCTTCTAAAGGCTGCCCTTGAGTGCGGCCATCGTAACTGACTGGTTCAGATTTCGAACCTTTAATGCAGCAGCATTAAATCGGATGACATAAGCCCGGATGGATTTTCCCTCCTTCTGCTTGACATTCATCGAAGAATCCAAACCTCGATGTGGACATCGATTGCTGATGAAGTGAGCCACAAACTGATGGCTCATCTAGTCAAAGAGAAGATCATACCTGGCATCAATACTGAGTACCAGTTTTTTGCTGCTCTCTTTAAGATAGATGAGAAAGCTCGGTATAACATAGCGTCTGGTGCACCATGGAGCAGCATTATGGTTCGGAAGGCCTCCAAGTGATTGATCGGATCAGAGGTTTTATCATAGCTTTCAAGTTGGGGAAGCTTGAAGTTTGACAGAATGGGCTCTTACATAATTTAGGGAGAGAAAGAAGGATCAGTGTAGACATCGTCATGGAGAGCTGGGATAATGTGGTAGAGTTCTTCAATCCATCGATCCATCTTCCATAGTTTTCGATCGAGGATGTCATCTCGATCGCAGATCTTGGATGGCTTCCGACTATAGATGGAAAAGGTCTCTTTCAGAGGAGAATCATGATCCGAACACGGATCCTCTACTCTCTATTTTTTCTTTCCAAGGGCTACGGATATGCTAGCCCAAGCGCTCCTCCTTGGGATCAGTTTTTGACATCTCGATGGTGGATTTTCTGACGAAATCGCCCTCAAGATTGTCGCATGACCCGCACCATTTTAATGAGGCCCTAAATCCACTGCATCAGTAGGTTAAACTACTCCGGATCTACCATGGCCATCGATGAAGGTGGGGGTTGGAGCACTGATGATGGAGCAAGAATAGATGGATTTGGCTTAGATCTGATGGCAGAAATGGTAGATCTTCAGGTAGTCACCTTCTTTGGAGGTATTTCTTGGGATTGAGGAAGAGAGTGGAGATGAACCTTGAAGAAGAATGTCGGCAGGGTCAAAATAGTTTATATGAGATCCTATCAAACCTAATTTGAAATCCTATCAAACCTTTAAGAACAAGGGTAACCAATTCAAAATTCTATCAAATGTAGTTCAATTATACTTTGAATCTAAATCTTAATTAGATTATAAAACCCAATTACCTTCAAATTAAGTCAAATCTAATTCAATTTAATCTAATTTAAATCAAGTAGGAGAAAATAATTTTTAATTTAGATTCAATTCGAAGAACAGAGGGTCCTTCCTCTAGTGCTAATTTTGTTGGTACAGAATTTGATTGAGGCTGGATCGAGCTGGAGTCGAGGAAGAAGATGTCACCATCGGTGACCTACAAAATAAAATCTCATTCGGAGTCGGTGGTGGTGGCTCCGATAGAATCCTCCGATGATCAAGTCAGGTCTTCTGACCAAAAGAAATGGAGTGCTCAAGAAAGAGTTTTGTAGAGTTTTAGGAAGGAGAAGAGAGCTTAGAGAAAATATATCTAGAGGGTTCCTTTTTATAGACGGAGCTTGATTGATGGTGATGGCCATACCATCCGATAGTGGGCTACTCGAAATCGCGTGGGATTCGATACGGAGAAGAAGGTATCGTCAGACTGATAGTGACAGCCATAACCATCCGATAGTGGGCCGCTTAGGGTCGCATGAGGTTTGCTATGAAGAGAAGGGTGTCGTCAGACTGATAGCGACCATTCATCAAGATTTAATAGTCATAGTTCGAAGGAAGCATAGTTTGGAGGAAGCTGGCATTAGTTTATGAAAAACTTCGACATATATCATTTTTAGAGGACTTTGGACTCTTGAAGGAAATACGTTTGGAGGGGATCATCCATGAGGAATGCTAGCTAAAATCAGAAAGCAATCCACTGAAGGAATCCGACTGAAGGAGAAATTTGGAAGGAGGAGTCCGAAAGGAGTTTGGCTCCTGAAGGAGTTCGACTGAAGGTGGGATCCGAAAGAAGTTTGGCTTCTATAGAAACTTGACTGAAGGAGGAGTTTGGCTCTTATAAAAATTTGACTGAGGGAGAAGTTTGGAAGGAGTTTGGCTCCTATAGGCATCCATCTAAAGGGAAGATCCGGAAGAAGTTTGACTCCTGTAGAAATCCAACTGAAGGAGGAGTTCAGAGAAAGTTCAGCTCCTGAAGAAATTCGACTGAAGGAGGGATCCGAAAGAAGTTTGGCTCTTATAGAAATTTGACTTAAGGAGGAGTTCGAAAGGAGTTCAGCTCTTGTAGAAATTTAACTGAAGGAGGAGTCCGAAAGGAGTTCGGCTCTTGTAAAAATCTGATTAAGGAAGAAATTCGAGAGGAGTTTGGCTCTTGTAGGCATCCGCTTGAAGGTGAGATCCAGAAGAAGTTCGGCTCCTATAGAAATATGACTGAAGGAGTCCGGAGGGAGTTTGGCTCCTAGAGAAATCCGACTGAAGGAGGGATCCGAAAGGAGTTCGGCTCCTGTAGTAACTCGACTCAAGGAGGAGTTTGGCTCTTGTAGAAATCCAACTGAAGGAGGAGTTTGGAGGAAGTTTGGCCCCTTGAGGAATCCGATTGAAGGAGGGATTCGAAAGAAGTTCGGCTCCTGGAGGAGTCTAACTAAGGAAGAAGTCCTGAAGGAGTCTGATTGAGGGAGAAGTCCTAGAGGAGTTCGACCGCTGGAGGACTTCGACTGGAGCTCGACTGCTGAGGAGTTTAGCCGACTGAAGGAGTTCGGCTAAGGTTTGGCTGCTGGAAGAGTTCAATTGACTGAAAGAGTTCAGCTAAGGTTTGGTCGTTGGAGGAGTTCAGCTAGGGTCCGATCGTTGGAGGAGAATTTTCGATCGAAGTTCTTTCGTGAATATCAGTTGCATTAGGCTAAGCATCAGACTGGACTTCGATGGGAGTGGGGTTTATCTCCAACAAGTTGGATGGGCCAAGTATGGTCATGTTAATAGTTGGACCAAATTGGATCCTTTTCTAAGAAGGCCAAAGCCAACTGATCAGGGCCTGGGGCAAAATTTAATTACTGAAAATTATTTAGAGAAATAATTGATTATAAACCTATCCTTATATGTACATAGGTGGGCTAACCAAAGTTGGCTTGCGTACAGTCTATGTGGATTCTAGTACCCACTAAAAAATTAGGATAATTCCTCGAATTGGAGGTAGAGGATACTAATTCGAATAAAATTATGGGAGAAATCTTTTGATTAAAGTCCAAATCTTTAGGTTTAATGAATCGATTACTAATTAGATTTTGATTTTTTTTTGTGCAGACATGGCCACTTTTCTATCGTTCTGATCATTGTTGGATAATGATAAGTTAGTAGGATCCAACTTCGATAGCTGGTACCAAAAGTTGAAGATTGTCCTGGAGCATAAATGAATTCTATATATGCTGATGGATCCTGCACCTGAGGAGCCAGCTACCAATGCACGTGAAACAATTAGAGATACTTATCAGAAGTGGCTCAGTGATTGAACCATGATGCGTTGCATTATGCTGGCTACGATGAGCGATGAGTTCAGTCACAAGTTTAAAATAGCTCAGCCAAACAAAATGCTCTAAGTATTGAAAGATTCTTTTGGCACACCCGATGATGTTGAGAGGCACAAGACTAGTTGTGCCATCTTCAATGCCAGAATGCGGGATGGTGCCTCTATCATTGATCATGTATTGTACATGATCGAGCTGATAGAGCGCTTGAGCAAGCTCGACTTTTTCTTGCACAAACAACTTGGAAAAGATGCAATACTGAACTCGCTGCCCAAGTCTTATCTCTCATTTCTTACACATTATAGAATGTCAAAGCTTAAAGTAGACTATCATGGGTTACTGGAATTATTTCAGAACTTTGAGAAGGATCACCAACTCCATAAGGAGTCGATGAACTTAGTGGGAGGTTCGTCTTCTCGTTCTCAATCCTTTAGGAAAGAAAAGAAGAATAAGAAGAAGAAAATCAAGAAGGTGCATGTTCATGCTAAGACACCTATGCAGGCTCAGACCCCAAAGACCAAGCCCGATAAGAGTCAAGCCAAATGCTTCTTTTGCAAGAAGCAGGGGCACTGGAAGAGGAATTATCCTCAGTATATTGCCTCCTTGGATCCGAACAGACAGAGAAAGAAGCAAGCTATTGCTGAGCAAGATATTTATATGATAACTCCTTGCAATTTCTCTATTTGTGATATTATTGACTGGGTATTAGATACCGATAGTCCTTACCATATTTGTAATTCATTGCAGGGGTTGTAGGTCAGTAAAAGATTCGAGCAAGGCGAGAGATTTCTAAATATTGGAGATGGAAGACTAGTTCAAGTTCTAGCTTTAGAAATTTTGAAACTTGTATTTGAATCTCATACTATTGTTCTTAGTGATTGTCATTTTTATTCTAGTTTTTTTTTAAATATTATTTCTGTAGGCCTTTTGGCAATGAACAATTATAAAATTTTAATACAGAAATGAGTTTGTAATGTCATTATGAATGGTATTACTACTTTCTGTGGATAATTGAATAATGGTGTATATGTGTTATCACAACCTATTAATATAGTCTATTCTATTGGTAAGCATCCTAGATTAGATAGTGTATCGATATCTACTTATGGCACTGTAGGCTTGGTTATATAAACAAGAATAGGATAAACAGGCTGACTTAGAAGGAAATCCTCGAAGTTAATGATTGTGAATCACTTCCAACCTGTGAGTCCTATCTTCTTCGTAAAATGACCAAGTCATCTTTCACTGAAAAAGGTGAGAGAGCCAATGAGCTCTTAGGTCTAGTACCTACTAATATATGTAGAGCAATGAGCATAAGTGCCAGAGGTGGATATGTCTACTTCATCACTTTCACAGATAATCTATTTAGATATGGATATATCTATCTAGTGAAACATAAGTCAGATTCTTTTGAAATGTTCAAATAATTTCGAAGTGAAGTAGAAAAATAAATTGAAAAAAGTATTAAAATTCTTCGATCTGATCGAGAAGGAGAATACCTTTTTGGTGAGTTTCTTACATATCTAGGAGAGAATGAAATTCTCTTCCAATGGACTCCTCCTAGAACACCACAACATAATTGAAGGAAAAATCCTGATTTTCTGGGTCAGGTTCGTTCAAATCTGATTGGATCGAGAGGCATATTTCAAAAATTTTCTCTTAAATTTGAATCAGATCTAACACTTTTTAGATCTAATTTTATGATTTGATGAATAAAAAAATTAAATTAAATTAAATCTAAATTAATGTTATCTTGATTTGGAAAATCCGATTATCCTTTGATGATCCTGCTGATTGCCTGAGGTTTTGGATCTAGCCACATAAGTGCCTGGCCTCTACCAGTATTCACTCGGACTAGATCTGGAGATCTTCTCCTTCTTTATCATATCTCCAAAAATTAGATCTGGATCTAATTTAGAGGATCTTCAAAACTCCTTCTGAAGATCAGCAGTCGTCTCTACAGCAGTGCTGCTTTCTTCCTTTCTCATCAGTCTTTTCTTGCCTGGTTCGCACCAAACTGAAGCCCAACTTCCCTTGGGTGTGGAGAGGACATAGAGGATCAAAAGATGGCATGGAGGAGGGAGAGGGGCAGCCTTGGGGCATGGGAAAAGAAAAACTCACAAAAAGTTGGGCATAGACAGGATTTATTTATAGACCCTGCTGCGCCATGCAGCGCTACATCATCCCAGCCAATCACATTACTTCATGCAATCAGATCTAAATCTGATTAGTGAGATGACATCACCTGATCCAATCAGATGAGAGCTCCACAAATTCATCCTTAGATGGTGCCTAAGACTGGTCCAAGTCTATAGGTAAGGGTCACCTAAGTTAAATCTAAGAAGTAACCTGGAGTCCCATCCGTATGAAACTTCAGTGTTTATCCACATGGGGCGCACACCATCCTAGGCATGCACCCTCCATCTGCCTATCAAATGGTAGGTAGACTTGGTCAATAAGTCTCTCCTATGGGTGCATGACACATGGGTAGATGTTCAAAGGTCAAAGGTTAATGTTTGACTAAAGTCAAAGGACAAGAATTAGCAGGTGATGGAAAATGATAGGTGTTGTCTCAAATTTATCTCATAAATTAAGATAATCTTTTTCTAATCTAGACAAGCTTCAGTCAGACCAAGTAAAGATACCCGAGTGAGCACAAATATATTTGGCTCAGTTGAGACAACTTTTAATGATAATAGAAGGAGAACGTTAGGCTCAATCGTGTGCTAGCACGATTTTCTTAAACCTAATTGAATCTAATTCAAATCAACTGAACTGAATTAGTCCAATTGATGATATCCAGATCTAAATCCTTATTTGTGTGATCCAGTTAGGTTCAGTTCTATATGGTAATGGGATATGTCATGATCACCATCATCAACATCATCGAAACTCCTTTCGATGGATCAGAACTCTTCTGATTTAGACAAGTGGAATGATCGATCATCTAAATAATTCTAATTGCTCCCAAAATCTACCAGTGACACCTAATAGTATATGGTGGCAATCCATCAAAACTGAAAATGAACCTCTTGGTGCAGCTACTTGTGTGATTAAGTTCTTCTATCTTGAGCCCCGATTAGATTAGGATTACGGTGAACTCGTTAAATCCTAATTTCTATCATATGATTTAATCATTCGATTCAAGTCCGATGTAAAAATTTAGTAGAAACTCTTTCTATTATTTTACTCTCTGCCATGGCCATGGGCTTATGGACTTGATTCTCATGATCATCATAGGACTGCTCCTCATCCATCGAGGTAGATAGATTCCCTCTTGGTGCAATCCAATTCCTATAATGAACATGCTATAGCCAACATACATCTCAGGATTCTGAATGGCTAGGAGATCGAGTCATGGTGTAGTCAAACTATAACGTCCTTAAGGTGAACTATCGATGCACCTCAGATCAAAGAACCAGAGATACCACTGCAGCTTCAAGTCAGTCATCGACGAGAAGGTAGACTTTCTTATGACTGCTCGAGGTGATTACACTCAGTGCCCTCATTCTCTAATGAGTACTTATACTCTCACTTCGGTGTCTCTACATCATAGACTCAAGACTCATCTACTATAAAGAAGCGATTGTATACTAACCTTCTGGATCAATTACCATTCTCATAATGATCCTACGGTCATGAGCATTTTATGAGTTAATAATGAAAATTCTTATTTTAAATTTTCAACTTTTGAAAATAAGAATTATCATTACTATTAACTCAGGAGATATATCACAGACACTAAATATACATATGTGATAGAAAATAATTCATTTTATTATTTATAGTCAAAATTATAATTTTGCCTCAAGAAGTGTATTATAAGTATCAGCCAATTTTGGCTTCTAGAGCATACATATCTAACAAACTTCCACTTGATCTAAAGTCAATTGGCTATAAATTTAAGTCCCATCTTCTCAAGGTGGGCTTCGATCTTCTACTGGCCCAACGGCTTTGTAAACGGATTTGCCACATTGTTTGCGGAGTCGACTCTCTTGACCTCGACGTAACCCTTCTTGAGGTAATCGCGGATGAGGTGGTATCGCCGCTCGATGTGCTTGGATTTTTAGTAAGACCTCGGCTCCTTAGCAAGAGCTATGCACCATTATTATCGTAGTACAAAGAAATGGCATCTGATGGCATCACTCCGATCTCTGTGACAAACTTCTTCTACCAGAATATCTTTTTTGCAGCTTTTGATGCAGCAATGTATTCTGCTTCCATGGTGGAATCTGCTATCACTGTCTGTTTGAAACTTTTTCAACTGATAACTCCACCATTGCATACAAATAGACTCTCAGATGTCGACTTTCGATCATCTATATCGGACATAAAGTCCGAGTTTGTATACCCTTGGACTTGGAGTTCTCCATTACCAAAGACCAATAACATATCCTTAGTTCTTCTCAAGTACTTAAGGATACATTTCATAGAAGTCCAGTATTCTTCATCTGGATTCGACTGATATCTGCTCGTGACACTCACAGCATGGGCTATATCAGGTCGTGTACATAACATGGCATACATGAGGCTTCCTATTACTGAAGCATAAAGGATCTTGCTCATGCATTCTATTTCCTCAGGTGTGCTAGGGCACATCTTCTTGAAAAGATGAATGCCATGTCTGAAGGGTACTAAACCCCTCTTAGAGTTTTCCATGCTAAACCTCTTTAGCACTTTCTCTATGTACATTTTTTGTGAAAGTCCTAGCATCCTATTCGGTCTATCCCTATAGACCTTAATTTTCAGAATAAAGGATGCTTCTCCTAGGTCTTTCATGGAGAATTCTTTAGATAACCATATTTTAACTATGGTCAATATGGAAACATCATTTCCAATAAGGAGGATGTCATCCACATACAATACGAGGAAGACAACAGTGCTCCCACTGATCTTTTTGAATACACATGGCTCCTCATTCTTGATGAACCAAATAATTTGATCACATCATTAAAACGAGTATTCCAACTTCTAGATGCTTGCTTAAGTTCATATATGGACCTTTGCAGCTTGCATACCTTATGATCATCATCACCGAATGTAAAACCTAGTGGCTGTTCCATATAGATATCTTCCTCAAGTTATCCATTTAAGAATACCATTTTCACGTCCATTTGTCATATTTCATAATCAAAATAGGCTACAATAGCAAGCAATGTGCGATGGATTTTAGCATAACTACTGGCAAAAAGGTATCCTAATAGTCAATGCCTTCATACTGACTATAATCTTTTGCCACTAATCTATCTTTGAATGTCTCCACATTCCCATCTGCACCAATCTTTCTCTTATAGATTCATTTACATCCAATAGGTACTATACCTTTTGGTGGATCTACCAAGGTCCAAACTTGGTTTGAGTGCATCGAGTCAATTTCTGACTTCATTGCCTCTAATCATTTCTCGGAGTCGATATCTGATATCGTCTCGTTATAGATTTTGGGATCATCACCATGAACCCCATTACCTACAAGAAATATTTTTTCTACATCCTCTGAAATAGTACCTAAGTATCTCTCAGAAGGACGAAAAATTCTTTTCGATCTACGAGGTGAAGGAGGTAGTGAATGGATTGGCTCAACCTGATTTGGTTCCATTTGGTCCTTAGTTCGTTGCTCTTGTGAGACTTTCTCCTCGAGCTTGATCTACTTTCTAATGCCTGCTATCTTGAATAAACTATTTTTCAAGAAAGATGGCATGTCGACTCACAATCACATTGTGATCTTCTGGAATATAAAAATAATATCCTAATGACTCTTTAGAATATCCTATAAATCAAGCTCTAAAGGATCTAAAGTCTAACTTATCCGCTTGTTGTCTTTTGATATGAGCCGGACAATCCCAAATTCTAAGATGACTCAGACTTGATTTCTTACAATGTCATATCTTATACGGTGTGATAGGAATGATTTTAGAGGGAATCCTATTCAGTAAGTATCTTGTAGTTAACAAATGGTATCTTTAAAAAAAATCAAGAAGGTCTGTGAAGCTCATCATGGATCGGACCATATTTAATAGGATCCGATTCCTCCATTCTGAAATCCCATTGAGTTGAGGTATTTCCGATGGAGTCCATTGAGAGACTATGCCATTTTTCTTGAGATAGTCCAAAATTTTTTGACTAAGGTATTCATCTCCTCAATCTGATCGAAGAATCTTAATGGGTTTTCCTATTTGCTTTTCTACTTCATGTTTGAATTCTTTGAATTTTTCAAAAGCTTCAGACTTGTGTCTTATAAGATACACATACCCATAGATAGATAAATCATCGATAAATATTATGAAGTAGATAAAGTTGCCTCTAGTCGGTACATCAAATGGGCCAAACACATCAGTATGTACTAGGACAAGAAGATCCGTGGCCCTTTCCCCATGTCCTACAAAAAGGAGCTTAGTCATTTTGCCATGAAGACATGATTCACAAATTGAATATGACTCGAAAGTCAAGGGACTCAATAGCCCATTTTTTTCTAATTTGTTAATCCTATCATTTGCTATATGACCTAGCCTTAGGTGCCATAGATACCTATTATTTGGATTATCCCTGACTCATTTTGATTTTATGACATTCACATTTTGCTCGATATTAAAAATAGATACATCAATATGTAACTGATAAAGATCGTTAATAAGGAAACCACTTGTAATTTTATTTCTTTCATAAAGAATGTTACAATGGTCCTTAAGAAAACTAATTACATAGCTTTTTAATGCAAGGCAAAAAATAGAAATCAAATTCTTGCTTACTGTAGGCACATAATAACAGTCTTTTAACACTAAGTCTAAACCAGATGGTAGTTGAAGAGGGTATATTTTTACAGCCATGACAGCAACTCTTGCTCCATATTTGATGCGCAGGATCATCTCACCATCCCTCAGCCTCCTGCTATCCTCAAGACTCCATATAGAAGTGCACAAGTGAGCACTAGAACCAGAGTCAAGCACCCAACTGGATGCAGAAGAAATTGTAAGGTTAGACTCAATAACAAGCATACCACTAGAAGGATCTGCCTCCTTCTTTAGGATGGCCAGGTAAGTAGGGAAGTTTTGCTTCCAGCGGCCATCATTGTGAAGGAAAATCCTGATTTTTCGGATCAGGTTCGTTCAGATCTGATCAGATCAAGAGATATATTTCAAAAATTTTTCTCTTGATCCCAATAAGATCTTGATGTATTTTAGATCTGATTCTTATTATTTTAATAAATAAAATAAAATAAGGATAAATTAAATCAAATTTAATTTACCTAAATTTGGGTAATCCTATTATCCTGTTGATGATCCTGTTTGCAGCGGAAGGTTCTGGATCTAGCCACGCAAGCGCCTGGCCTCTACCGGTATCCACTCCAACTGGATCTGGAGATCCTCTTCTTCTCTATCACACCTCCAAAAATCAGATCTGGATCTGATCTGGAGGATCTTCAAAACTCCTTTTGAAGATCAGCAGTCATCCTTTTGCAGCAGTGCAGCCTTCTTACTTTTGATCGCCTTTCTTTGATCTGGATCACACCAACCAAGGTCCAAAACTCTTTTGGATGTGGAGAGGAGAAGGAGAAGAAGCTTTGGCATGGAGGAGGAGGGGAGAGGCAGCCTTGGGGTGTGGGGTTTTCAATTCTCAATTGAATCACAAACTGAGTTGGGCGCAGGGTCCTTTTTATAGACTAAGCGTGATCCAACTCCTCTTCCTCCCAACCAATCATAATCCTTTGTGAAATTAGATCTAAATCTGATTGATGGAAATAGAGACCCCTGGATTCCTACTTAGAGGATGCCTAAGACCAGTCAAAGTTGGTTTTAGGGAGAACTCTAATTGGAATCCAAAAGAGAGGTGGAGTCCTTGTCCAACAAGGACTCCAAGACTCCTCCAATCTTGGGCGCACGCCACCCTTGGCGTGCGCCCTCCTCCTTGCCAGGTTCTGGCAGGGGGACAGGCCCCCACCAGCTCTCCAATAGGTGCATGACATGTGGTCAAAAGTCAAAGTATCAATGGTCAACGTTTGACCAATCAAAGGTAGACTTTTGACCAAAGTCAAAGAATAAGAAATGATAGGTGACCAAAAATGGTAGGTAATGTCTTACAAATAAGACAACCTTTTCTGACTTGGACAACCTCCAGTCAGACCATATGAAGGCCTCTATTTGAGCACAAACTCCTTTGGCTCAGACAGGACAACTTATTTATGATAGCAAAAGAAGAACGTTAGGTTCAATCGAGT
>QRFJ01000112.1:496842-570559 GCA_006176705.1 Cocos nucifera | reverse complement strand
TACTATCGATCAGCGTTTCCTGTAAGACGCGCCTTTACCGGAGTAGTGGCAACAAGTCTCTCCCGCCCCCTTAACGCAAGATAGCATTCCATCTTTGATGCATCCAGGTTCCTACAATGAACATGTCATAGGCATACATACACCTCAGAATTTCATATGGCTAGGAGACCGAGTGAATTGTATAGTCAAACTATAAACACCCTCAAGGCTGAACTGTCGATGCACCTAGGTCAAAGAACCAGACACACTACTGCAGCATCGAGTCAGTCATTGACGAGAAGGTAGACTCCCTAATGACTACTCGAGGTGGTCACGCTCAGTGCCCTGTTCTCTAACGAGTACCTATACTCTCACTCGGTGTTCTCCACACCGTAGACTCAAGAACTCATCTACTAAACAGAAGCGATTGTACACCAACCTTCCAGATCAATCACCATCCTCGTGATGATCCTTATGGTTGGGAGCATTTATTGAGTTAATAATGATTATTTCATGTCTTAAATTTTCAACTCTTGAAAATATGAATTATCATTGCCATTAACTCAAAGGATGTATCACAGACACTAAATACACATAGTGTGATAAGAAAATAACCTATTTATATGATTTTTAGTCAAAATAACAATTTTACCCCTAGAAGTGTATTACAGATGTCAGCCATTCTGGCTTCTAGGGCAACATATATCTAACAATCTCCCACTTGTCCTAAAGCCAATTGGCTACAAGTCTAAGTCCCATCTTTCTCAAGGTGGGCTTCGATCTTCTTGCGGCTCAATGGCTTTGTAAGGGTTTGCCACATTATCTGCGGAGTTGACTTCTTGACCTCGACATAACCTTTTTAAGATAATTCGGGATGAGGTGGTATCGCCGGCTCCATATGCTTGGATTTCTTTTCTGGTGAGACCTCGGCTCCTTAGCAAGGGCTATGGCGCCATTGTTGTCGCAGTAAAGAGGAATGGCATCTGATGGCATTACTCCAATTTCTGCAGCAAACTTCTTGTACCAGAATGCTTCCTTTGCAGCCTCTGATGCAGCGATATATTCTGCTTCCATGGTGGAATCTGCTATCACAGTTTGCTTGGAACTCTTCCAGCTGACAGCTCCACCATTGCACACAAACAGACTTCCAGATGTCGACTTTCGATCATCTATATCGGACATGAAAGTCCGAGTCTGTGTATCCCTGGACTTGGAGTTCTCCGTTACCAAAGACCAACATCATATCCTTAGTTCTTCTCAAGTACTTAAGGATACATTTCACAGAAGTCCAGTGTTCTTCACCTGGATTTGACTGATATCTGCTTGTGACACTCACAGCATGGGCTATATCAGGTCGTGTACATAGCATGGCATACATGAGGCTCCCTATTGCAGAAGCATAAGGGATCTTGCTCATGCGTTCTATTTCCTCAGGTGTGCTGGGGCACATCTTCTTGGAAAGATGAATACCATGTCTGAAGGGTATTAATCCCCTCTTAGAGTTTTCCATACTAAACCTCTTTAGTACTTCCTCTATGTACATCTTCTGTGAAAGTCCTAGCATCCTATTCGGTCTATCCCTATAGACCTTAATTCCTAGAATAAAGGATGCTTCACCTAGGTCTTTCATGGAGAATTCCTTGGACAACCACATCTTGACTGATGTCAACATGGGAATATCATTCCCAATAAGGAGGATGTCATCCACGTACAATACGAGGAAGACAACAGCGCTCCCACTGACCCTTTTGAAAACACATGGTTCCTCTTCATTTTTGATGAAACCAAACTTTTTGATCACATCATTGAAATGAGTGTTCCAGCTCCGAGATGCTTGCTTAAGTCCATATATGGACCTTTGCAGCTTGCAAACCTTGTGATCAGTATCACTGGATGTGAAACCTAGCGGCTGTTCCATATAGATATCTTCCTCAAGATATCCATTTAGGAATGCCGTTTTCACGTCCATTTGCCATATTTCATAATCGAAATAGGCTGCAACAGCAAGCAATGTGCGGATGGATTTTAGCATAGCTACCTGGGAAAAGGTATCCTGATAGTCAATGCCTTCACGTTGACTATAACCTTTTGCCACCAGTCTAGCCTTGAATGTCTCCACATTCCCATCTGCACCAATCTTTCTCTTGAAGATCCATTTACACCCAATAGGTACTATACCTTCTGGTGGATCTACCAAGGTCCAGACTTGGTTTGAGTGCATCGAGTCAATTTCTGACTTCATTGCCTCAAGCCATTTCTCGGAGTCGATATCTGATATCGCCTCGTTGTAGGTTTTGGGATCATCACCATGAGCACCATTACCTATGAGGAACATTTCCTCTACATCCTCTGAAATAATACCTAAGTATCTTTCAGGGGGACGGGAAAACTCTTTCCGATCTACGAGGTGGAGGAGGTAGTGTTCTTATTGGCTCAACCTGATTTGGTTCCACTTGGTCCTTAGCTCGTTCTGCTTGTGAGACTTTCTCATCAAGCTTAATCTGCTTTCCAATGCCACTATCTTGAATAAACTATTTTTCAAGAAATATGGCATGTCGACTCACAATCACATTGTGGTCTTCTGGAATGTAGAAATAGTATCCTAATGACTCTTTAGGATATCCTATGAATCGAGCTCTAAAGGACCTAAACTCTAACTTGTCCGCTTGTTGTCTTTTGACATAAGCCGGACAACCCCAAATTCTGAGATGACTCAGACTTGGTTTCTTACCGTGCCATATCTCATACGGTGTGGTAGGAACGGTTTTAGAGGGAACCCTATTCAGTAAGATAGATTGAAGTTAATAATGAATGTCCCCAAAGAAAATCAGGGAGGTCTGTGAAGCTCATCATGGATCGAACCATATCCAATAGAGTCCGATTTCTCCGTTCTGAAACCCCGTTGAGTTGAGGTGTTCCTGGTGGAGTCCATTGAGAGACTATGCCATTTTCCTTAAGATAGTCTAGGAATTCCCTGGCTAAGGTATTCACCTCCTCGATCTGATCGAAGAACCTTAATGGGTTTTCCAGTTTGTTTTTCTACTTCATGTCTGAATTCTTTGAACTTTTCAAAAGGCTTCAGACTTATGTCTCATAAGATACACATACCCATACCTAGACAGATCATCGGTAAAGGTAATGAAGTAGACAAAATTGCCTCTAGCCGGCACATCGAATGGGCCGCACACATCAGTATGTACTAGGGCAAGGAGATCTGTGGCCCTCTCCCCATGTCCAACAAAAGGGAGTTTAGTCATTTTGCCTTGAAGACAAGATTCACAAGTTGGATATGACTCAAAAGTCAATGGACTCAATAGCCCATTTTTCTCCAATTTGTTAATCCTATCTTCTGCTATATGACCTAATCTCAGGTGCCATAGATATCTGTCGTTTGGACTATCCCTAGGTCGTTTGGCATTCACGTTTTGCTCGATAGTTAAAATAGGTACATCAATATGCAACTGATAAAGACCATTAACAAGGAAACCATTTGCAATTTTATTTCTTTCATAAAGAATGTTACAATGGTCCTTAAAGAAGGTGATCACATAACCTTCTTGTGCTAAGCATGAAACAGAAATCAAATTCCTGCTAGCTGCAGGCACATAATAACAGTCTTTTAAAACTAAGTCTAAACCAGATGGTAATCGAAGAGGGTATGTTCCCACGGCTACTGCAGCAACTCTTGCTCCATTACCGATGCGTAGGATCATGTCTCCATCCCTCAGCCTCCTGCTATCCTCAAGACCCTGCATAGAAGTGCACAGATGAGCACTAGAACCAGAGTCAAGCACCCAACTGGATGCAGAAGAAACCGTAAGGTTAGACTCAATAACGAGCATACCTCCAGAAGGACCTTCCTTCTTGTTCTTCAGGGTGGCCAGGTAAGTAGGGCAGTTCCGCTTCCAATGGCCGTCGCTGTTGCAATGGAAACACTTTCCTTTGCCATCGACCTTTTTCTTCGGTTCTGCCTTCTTCTTCTTTGATCCTTCCACCTTTTGCTTTTTCACAGACTTCTTTTTCTTTCCATAAGACTTTCTTTTGGAAGAAGTCCGTTCCATAGCAAGAACTGAGCCTTTAGAACCTTTCATAGAAAGCTCAGCGGTAACCAGCATATTCATCAACTCGGCCAAGGAATTTCTGAAGTTTATGCATGTGGTAATTCATGATGAATTGCCCATATGCATCAGTCAAGGATTGCAGAATAATATCGTTCTGCAAGGTCCAAGTCCAACTTCACACCGAGCTTCTCAAGCTCTTCCATGTCCTTGATCATTGTCAGACAGTGATCTTGGACTGACTGCCCATCACGCATCTTAGCCTTAAAAAGTCATTTTGTGACTTGATATTTGGCTGCGCGACTCTGTTCACCAAACATCTCCTGCAGGTGAGCCAACATTTGGCGAGCAGTCCCGATATCTTCATGTTGGCGCTGGAGCTCATCAGACATCGAGCCCAACATGTAGTATCTGGCCTTATTGTCTTCGTCAATCCATTTTTCCAGAGACGCTCTCTGTTCAGTGGATGGACGAGCTGGTAAGGTGGGAGGGTCCTGGTCCAAAACATGTGTTAACTTCTCTGAACCCAAAACAATTTTGTAGTTCCTGAGCCAATCTTTATAATTGGGTCCAGTCAGTCTATGTGTGTCTAGGATACGTGCCAATGGGTTGGACGCAGACATTTTCCTGTAGAGAGTCAAAGATTCTAGTTAGATACTGTAATTTTGACTTGACCAATTTGTTTAGGGATTTTATTTTTAAACAAATTAGCTCCCACTATTTTCTCGGATCCCTACACTCCCTCTGTAGAGATGCGAAAATCTCCACGATTGATGATTTCTAGTGGGTGGTGCGGTCTCACCAACTGACTCATCACCTCACCTAACAGTTATTGGTGATGGGTTAGCCAATGAGTGAACAACTCTTGTTCAATGATTCTCTAATCATGGTGCACCCAAACTTGGTCTCTAATTCATGAATCTCACCGTATCCGGAATATTGATCCACTCCTTAGTTAAGTCAGACCCACCATTTGCATAGACTGGGTTCCTAATTGGAGTCTCTCACCGTATCCGGAATATTGAGCCCAACTCATCCTCCAGCCCATAGCATCCAATGCCTAATAGACATGGTTGCATCTTCCCGGTGCAACTGAGCCACTGTATCCAGCCGAGAACAATCAACCCCGGGAAGGGCCCGCACATCTACAATGGTGGAAGACCTCAGACTTAATCTTTTCTTAGGGAGAATTGATTCAGGTCTCATTAAACTAGACTTGGCTTAGTCATAACAATTATGACTAACCTAGTGGCATGGGTTAGCTCGGATTATTGACCACCTCAGATCAGAACTGTGTCAACAGATATGGCCAGGTAAGTGAGACCGGTGGAAGGAATATGCCGTTAACTCGTACAAGAACGCATTCAGGTCGAGTAGCTTCCAATTAAAAACCAGTCGGTCGTCTGTGCCAAACTTACCTTAGACACCAAATTGTTGAGTCAGAACCAATTGGGTTAGCCTACAATCCAGACTCTAACCTCTGAGCCTAATTAGGTCTTGCTTGATCGTGACTCGATCTTGACCCAGACTTAATCCTATTAGGCTGGTCAATTTAAGCATTGTTGATCCCATCTAACCAACTCTTGATTCGGTTTGATCAACCGCTTAGACCTAATTGAGCTACCCAAGCCCGAACCCAGTATTATGAATATGTCTTAGATCTGAAATTCTCAATTTTAGACCTAATTAATATTCCATAAACTTAATTCTTAATTAAGTTAGGGTTCATAAACAAAATATGCACAATAAATCCTAGGGTTTCAGGATCTAGGGTTTTGCAGAAAGTAAGTTTTGGGTTTCTGATTAAGGACGAACACGCAGCACCCCTACACATCATAAGAACACCCCATCGAATGGGAAGAGAGGGCCTTTAAACCCTTCTTCGTTCTTATGACCGGACGGCCAAGAGGAACGCCTTAATCAGGAACATGTAAATACTACAAAACAGTTATAGATCTATATCATATATCTCATATACAAATTTAGATCTAATCAATGGCATATTTTGCATACATCTCATGTATCAAATCATGCATGTTTTCAGATCTAAATTATCTCATAATAATCTAAAAAATTAGATTTAAATTGATCTAATCAAAATAAATTCTAATCTAGACAATTATGTAGAACTATTCTACAACTAGTCTAGACATGCATCAATCATATCTCATATGATATTTAAAATTAAATAATTTTTATTTGCTGTTTATCAGATGTTATTATAACACTTATAATATCAGAAAATAGTAAATAAGAAGATCTAAAATATGATTTAATCAGATTAAATCAAAGACATGCAAAACTATTCTATAGAACTATTCTATTCTAGAACTAGTCATGCATATCTTCTAATCTTAGATCCAAATCATTTAATTTTAATTTTTTCTGATTTCAGATCTGATCACATCTCATGTGACATCTGAAATCACTTATTTTCTAATTAAAATAAATTAAAATCAGATCTAAACAATTTTAGAACCATGGCTCTGATACCAGTTGAAGGGAAATCCTGATTTCCCGGTCCAGGTTCGTTCAGATCTGATCAGATCAAGAGATATATTTCAAAAATTTTTCTCTTGATCTCAATCAGATCTTGATATGTTTCAGATCTGATTCTTATTATTTTAATAAATAAAATAAAATAAGATAAATTAAATCAAATTTAATTTACCTGATTTGGGTAATCCTATTACCCTGTTGATGATCCTGATTGCAGCGGAAGGTTCTGGATCTTAGCCACGCAAGCGCCTGGCCTCTACCGGTATCCACTCGGGTTGGATCTGGAGATCCTCTTCTTCTCTATTACACCTCCAAAAATCAGATCTGGATCTGATCTGGAGGATCTTCAAAACTCTTTTGAAGATCAGCAGTCGTCCTTTTGCAGCAGTGCAGCCTTCTTGCTTTTGATCGCCTTTCCTTTGATCTGAATCGCACCAACCTAAGGTCCAAAACTCTTTTGGACGTGGAGAGCAAGGGGAGAAGAAGCTATGGCATGGAGAAGGAGGGGAGAGGCAGCCTTGGGGCGTGGGGTTTCTCAATTCTTAATTGAATTCAGAATTAGGAGTTGGGCGCAGGGTCTTATTTATAGACCTAAGCTTGTGATCCAACTCCTCTTCCTCTCAACCAATCACAACCCTTTGTGAAATCAGATCTAAATCTGATTGGTTGGGAATAGAGACCCCTGGATTCCTCCTTAGAGGGTGCCTAAGACCAGTCAAACTGGATTCTTAGTAGAACTCTGATTGGAATCCAAAAGGGAGGTGGAGTCCTTGTCCAACAAGGACTCCTAGGCGCCTCCTACTTGGGCTCACGCCACCCTTGGCGTGCGCCCTTCTCCTTGCCAGGTTCTGGCAGGGGGACAGGCCCCCACCAGCTCTCCAATAGGTGCATGACATGTGGTCAAAAGTCAAAGTGTCAATGGTCAACGTTTGACCAGTCAAAGGTAGACTTTTGACCAAAGTCAAAGAACAAGAAATGGCAGGTGACCAAAAATGGCAGGTAATGTCTTACAAATAAGACAACCTATTCTGACTTGGACAACCTCCAGTCAGACCATATGAAGGCCTCTGATTGAGCACAAACTCCTTTGGCTCAGTCAGGACAACTTATTTATGATAGTAAAAGAAGAACGTTAGGTTCAATCGAGTGCTAGCACGATTTCCTTGAACCTAATTGAATCTCATTCAGATCAATTGAACTAGATCAGTTCAATTGATGATCACCAGATTCAAACCCTTGTTTGTGTGACCCAGTTAGGTTCAGTTCTGTATGGTAATGGGATATGTCATGATCTCTATCATCGACATCATCGAAACTCCTTTCGATGGATCAGAACTCTTCTGATTCGAACAGCTAGAATGATCGATCATCTAAATCATTCTAATTGCTCCCAAAATCCACCAGTGACACCTAGCAGTATATGGTGGCAACCCATCAGAGCTGAATGCGAACCTCTTGGTGCAGCTACCTGTGTGATTAAGTTCTTCTATCTTGAGCCCCGATCAGATTAGGGTTAAGGTGAACTCGTCAAACCCTAGTCTCTGTCATATGATGTAATCATTCGATTCGAGTCCAATGTGAAAATCTAAATAGAAACTCTTTCTATTATTTCACTCTACCATGGCCATGGATTTCTGGACTTGATTCTCATGATCATCATAGGGCTGCTCCTCTACCACCGAGGTAGATAGATTCCATCTTGATGCAATCCAGTTCCTACAATGAACATGTCATAGCCAACATACACCTCAGGGTTCCATATGGCTAGGAGACCGAGTAATGGTGTAGTCAAACTATAACACCCTCAAGGTGAACTGCCGATGCATCTCAGGTCAAAGAACCAGACACACTACTGCAGCATCGAGTCAGTCATTGACGAGAAGGTAGACTTCCCTAATGACTACTCGAGGTGGTCACGCTCAGTGCCCTCGTTCTCTAACGAGTACCTGTACTCTCGCTCCGGTGTCTCCACACCGTAGACTCAAGACTCATCTACTAAAGAGAAGCGATCGTACACCAACCTTCCGGATCAATCACCATCCTCGTGATGATCCTATGGTCGGGAGCTGTTTATGAGTTAATAATGATTATTCATGTCTTAAATTTTCAACTCTTGAAAATATGAATTATCATTACCATTAACTCAAAGGATGTATCACAGACACTAAATACACATATGTGATAAAAAATAACCTATTTATTGATTTTAGTCAAAATTATAATTTTGCCCCTAGAAGTGTATTACAAGTGTCAGCCAATTCTGGCTTCTAGGGCACATATATCTAACACATTGTTGTAATGGAAATACTTTCCTTTGTCGGTGGCCTTCTTCTTCAGCTCTATCTTTTTCTCTTCTTCTTCTTTCCAAAAGACTTTCTCTTGAAAGAAGTCTGTTCCATAACAAGCATTGAGCCTTTAGAACCTTTCATGGAAAGCTCAGCGGTAACCAGCATGTTCATAAGTTTAGCCAAGAAATTTCGAAGTTTATGCATATGATAGTTCATGACGAACTACCTATATGCATCAGTCAAGGATTATGGAATTATATCATTCTGCAAATCCAAGTCCAACCTCACTCCAAGCTTCTCAAGCTCTTCCAAGTTCTGGATCATCATCAGACAATGATCTTGGACTGACTGTCCATCACGCATCTTAGCCTTGAACAATCATTTAGCGACTTGATACTTGGCTGCGTGACTCTGTTCACCAAATATCTCCTATAGGTGAGCCAACATTTGACGAGCAGTCCTGATATCTTCATATTGGTGCTGAAGTTCATCAAACATCGAGCCCAACATGTAGTATCTGGCCTTGTTATCTTCGTCCGTCCATTTATTCAGAAATGCTCTTTGTTCAGTGGTTGGACGAGTTGGTAAGGTGGGAGGGTCCTGGTCCAATACATGAGTTAACTTCTCGAAACCCAAAATGATTTTAAAGTTTCAAAACCAATCCTTGTAATTAGGTTCGGTCAGTTTATGGGTGTCCAGGATACGTGCTAGTGGATTGGATGCAGATATTTTTCTATAGAGAGTCAAAGTTTCTAGTTAGATATTATAATTAAGACTTAACAAATTTATTTAAAAAAATTATTTTTAAATAAATTAGCTCCCTCTATTTTCTTGGATCTCTGTACTTTCTTTGTAGAGATGTAAAAATCTCCACGATTACTGATTTTTAGTGGATGGTGCAGTCCTACCGACTTACTCATCACCTCACCTAACAGTTATTGGTGATGGATTAGCCAATGAGTGAATAACTCTTGTTCAATGATTCTCTAGTCATGGTGCACCCTAACTTGATCTCTAATTCATGAATCTCACCGTGTCCAAAATATTGATCCACTCCTTAGTTAAGTCAGACCCACCATTTGCATAGATTGGATTTCTAATTGGATCTCTCACCATATCCAAAATATTGAGCCCAATCCATCCTCCAGCCTATAGCATCCAATGTCTAATAAACATGGTTGCATCTTTTTGGTGCAACTAAGCCACTATAATCAGCCAAGAACAATCAACCCCAGGAAGGGCCCACACATCTATAATGGTGGAAGACCTTAGACTTAATCTTTTCTTAGGAAGATTTGATTCAGGTCTCATTAAACTAGACTTGACATAGTCATAACCATTATGACTAACCTAGTGGCATGGGTTAGCTCAGATTATTGACCACTAGATCAGAACTGAATCAACAAATATGGTCAGATAAGTGAGACCAATGGAAGGGATATGCCTTTAACTCGACAAGAACATATTTGAATCGAGTAGCTCTAAATTAAAAATCAGTCGGTCGTATCTGCCAAATTTACCTTAGACACCAAATTGTTGAGTCAGAATCAATTGGGTTAGCCTACAATCCAAACTCTAGCCACTGAGCCTAATTAGGTCTTAGCTTGATCGATCACTCACGTGACTCGATCTTGACCCAGACTTAATCCTATTAGACTGATCAATTTTAGTAGTGTTGATCCCATCTAACCAACTCTTGAATTATTTTAATCAATCGCTAGATCTAATTAAGCTATCCAAGTCCGAACCCAATTTTATGAACATATCTTAGATCTAAAATTCTTAATTTTAGACCTAATTAATATTTCATAATTTTAATTCTTAATTAAGTTTAGAGTTCATAAATAAAATATGTAAATAAGATCCTAGGATTTCAGGATCTAGGATTTTGCAGAAAATAAGTTTTCAATTTTTGATTAAAGATGAACGCACCCCTACACATCATAAGAACATCCCATTGAATGGGAGGAGAGGATCTTTAAACCCTACTTTATTCTTATGATCGGATGGCCAAAAAAAATGTCTTAATCAAAAATACAACTAATCTACAAAACTAATTAGATCTAAGCATATATCTCATATAAAAAATTAATCTAATTAAAATATATTTTACATACATCATATCATACATATTTTTTAGATCTGAATTATTTCATAATCATCTAAAAAATTAAATTTAAATTTGATCACATCAAATAAAATTTAATCTAGATCTTTTGTAGAACTATTTCACAACTAGTCTAAACATGCAACTATCATATCTCATATGAACAAATTAAAATTAATTTATTTTCTATTTTTAGATTTAATTATAATATTTATAAGATTAAAAAATAGTAAATAAATAGATTTTAAAATTATAATTAATCAGATAAAAATTATGATTATACTAGACTATACATAAAATAATTCTATTCCTAGTCTAGTTATGTATCTCATACATTTTAGATCTAGATTAATTAATTTTAATTTTTTAATTTTTTGATTTTAGATCTAATCATATCTCATGTGATATCTAAAATTACTAATTTATTAAATTAAATTAGATCTAAATAAATTTTATGCAACCTGGCTCTGATACTAGTTGAAGGAGAAATTCTGATTTTTTGGATCAGGTTCGTTCAAATCTGATTGGATCGAGAGACATATTTCAAAAACTTTTTCTTAGATCTGAATCAGATTTAATATTTTTTAGATCTAATTTTATGATCTAATAAATAAATAAATAAAATTAAATTAAATCTAAATTAATGTTATCTTGATTTGGATAATTCGATTATCCTTTGATGATCCTACTGATAGCCTGAGGTTCTGGATCTAGCCACACAAGCACCTGATCTCTACCGATATTCACTCGAGCTAGATCTGGAGATCTTCTCCTTCTTTATCATGTCTCTAAAAATTAGATCTGGATCTGATTTAGAGGATCTTCAAAACTCTTTCTGAAGATCAGCAGTCGTCTCTACAGCAGTGCTGCTTTCTTCCTTTCTCATCAGCCTTTTCTTGCCTGGATCGCACCAAACTAAAGCCCAAATTCCCTTGGGCGTGGAGAGGAGATAGAGGATCAGAAGATGGCATGGAGGAGGGAGAGGGGTAGCCTTAGGGCATGAGCTAAGAGAAACTCATAAAAAGTTGGGTGCAGATAGGATTTATTTACAGACCCCGCCGCGCCATGCAGTGCTGCATCATCCCAGTCAATCGCATTGCTTTGTGCAATCAGATCTAAATCTGATTGATGGGATGACATCACCTGATCCAATCAGATGAGAGCCCCATAAATTCATCCTTAGATGGCATCTAAGACTGATCAAAGTCTATAGGTAAGGGTCATCTAAGTTGAATCCAAGAAGCAACCTAGAGTCCCATCCATATGGAACTTCAGTGTTTATCCACATGGGGTGCACACCATCCTAGGCGTGCACCCTCCATCTTCCTACCAAATGGTAGGGGACTTGCCCCCAATACCAGTCTCTCCAATAGGTGCATGACACATGGGTCAGATGTCCAAGTTTGACCAGTCAAAGGTAACATTTGACCAAAGTCAAAGGACAAGAAATTAGCAGGTGATGAAAAATGGCCAGGTGTTGTCTTAAATTTATCTCATAAATTAAGACAATCCTTTTTTGATCTTGGAACAAGCTCCAGTCAGACCAGGTATGAAGGTACTCTGAGTGAGCACAAACTCCATTTGGCTCAGTCGAGGACAACTATTTATGATAATAAAAGAAGAACGTTAGGTTCAATCGATGTGCTAGCACGATTTTCCTTGAACCTAATTGAATCTCATTCAAATCAATTGAACTGGATCAGTCTCAATTGATGATCATCCAGATTCCAAACCCTTATTTGTGTGATCCAGTTAGGTTCAGTTCTGTATGGTAATGGGATATGTCATGATCTCTATCATCGACATCATCGAAACTCCTTTCGATGGATCAGAACTCTTCTGATTCGAACAGCTAGAATGATCGATCATCTAAATCATTCTAATTGCTCCCAAAATCCACCAGTGACACCTAGCAGTATATGGTGGCAACCCATCAGAGCTGAAAATGCGAACCTCTTGGTGCAGCTACCTGTGTGATTAAGTTCTTCTATCTTGAGCCCCGATCAGATTAGGGTTAAGGTGAACTCGTCAAACCCTAGTTTCTGTCATATGATGTAATCATTCGATTCAAGTCCGATGTGAAAATCTAAATAGAAACTCTTTCTATTATTTCACTCTCTGCCATGGCCATGGGCTTCTGGACTTGATTCTCATGATCATCATAGGGCTGCTCCTCTACCACCGAGGTAGATAGATTCCATCTTGATGCAATCCAGTTCCTACAATGAACATGCTATAGCCAACATACACCTCAGGGTTCCTGATATGGCTAGGAGATCGAGTAATGGTGTAGTCAAACTATAACACCCTCAAGGTGAACTATGCCGATGCACCTCAGGATCAAAGAACCAGACACACCTACTGCAGCATCGAGTCAGTCATTCGACGAGAAGGTAGACTTCCTAATGACTACTCGAGGTGGTCACGCTCAGTGCCCTCGTTCTCTAACGAGTACCTGTACTCTCGCTCCGGTGTCTCCACACCTATAGACTCAAGACTCATCTACTATAAGAGAAGCGATTGTACACCAACCTTCCGGATCAATCACCATCCTCGTGATGATCCTATGGTCGGGAGCATTTTATGAGTTAATAATGATTATTCATGTCTTAAATTTTCAACTCTTGAAAATATGAATTATCATTACCATTAACTCAAAGGATGTATCACAGACACTAAATACACATATGTGATAGAAAATAACCCATTTTATTGATTTATAGTCAAAATTATAATTTTGCCCCTAGAAGTGTATTACAAGTGTCAGCCAATTCTGGCTTCTAGGGCACATATATCTAACAATCTCCCACTTGTCCTAAAGCCAATTGGCTACAAGTCTAAGTCCCATCTTCTCAAGGTGGGCTTCGATCTTCTGCTGGCCCAACGGCTTTGTAAGTGGGTCTGCCACATTATCTGTGGAGTTGACTCTCTTGACCTCGACGTAATCCTTCTCGAGGTAATCGCGGATGAGGTGGTATTCGCCGCTCGATGTGCTTGGATTTTTGGATGAGACCTTCGGACTCCTTAGCAAGGGCTATGGCACCATTATTGTCGCAGTACAGAGGAATGGCATCTGATGGCATTCACTCCGATTCTCTGCGGCAAACTTCTTATACCAGAATGCCTTCCTTTGCAGCCTTCTGATGCAGCGATATATTCTGCTTTCCATGGTGGAATCTGCTATCACTGTTCTGCTTGGAAACTCTTTCAGCTGACAGCTCCACCATTGCACACAAACAGACTTTCCAGATGTCGACTTTCGATCATCTATATCAGACATAAAGTCCGAGTCTGTATATCCCTTGGACTTGGAGTTCTCCATTACCAAAAGACCAACAACATATCCTTAGTTCTTCTCAAGTACTTAAGGATACATTTCATAGAAGTCCAGTGTTCTTCACCTGGATTTCGACTGATATCTGCTTCGTGACACTCACAGCATGGGCTATATCAGGTCGTGTACATAAGCATGGCATACATGAGGCTCCCTATTGCAGAAGCATAAGGGATCTTGCTCATGCGTTCTATTTCCTCAGGTGTGCTAGGGCACATCTTCTTGGAAAGATGAATGCCATGTCTGAAGGGTACTAAATCCCTCTTAGAGTTTTTCATACTAAACCTCTTTAGTACTTCCTCTATGTACATTTTCTGTGAAAGTCCTAGCATCCTATTCGATCTATCTTTATAGACCTTAATTCGCAGAATAAAAAATGCTTCTCCTAGGTCTTTCATGGAGAATTCTTTAGATAACTACATTTTAACTATGGTCAATTTGAGAACATCATTCTCAATAAGGAGGATGTCATCCACACATAATACGAGGAAGACAACAGTGCTCGCACTGACCTTTTTGAATACACATAGCTCCTCCTCATTCTTGATGAAATCAAGCAATTTAATCACATTATTAAAATGAGTATTCTAGCTCCGAGATGCTTGCTTAAGTTCATATATGGACCTTTGCAGCTTGCATACCTTATGATCATCATCATCGAATGTAAAATCTAGCAGCTATTCCATATAGATATCTTCCTCAAGATATCCATTTAAGAACGCCGTTTTCACATCCATTTGTCATATTTCATAATCGAAATAGGCTGCAACAGCAAGCAATATGCGAATGAATTTTAGTATAGCTACTGGCGAAAAGGTATCCTGATAATCAATGCCTTCATACTGACTATTATCTTTTGCCACTAATCTAGCTTTGAATGTCCTCACATTTTCATCTGCACTAATCTTTCTCTTGTAGATCCATTTACATCCAATAGGTACTATACCTTCTGGTGAATCTACCAAGGTCTAGACTTGGTTTGAGTGCATCGAGTCAATTTCTGACTTCATTGCCTCTAACCATTTTTCGAAGTCGATATCTGATATCACCTCATTATAGATTTTAGGATCATCACCATGAACCCCATTACCTATGAGGAACATTTTCTCTACATCTTCTGAAATAGTACCTAAGTACCTCTCATGAGGACGAAAAACTCTTTCTGATCTATGAGATGGAGGAGGTAGTGAATGGATTGGCTCAACCTAATTTGGTTCCATTTGATCCTTAGCTCGTTGCTCTTGTGAGACTTTCTCCTCGAGCTTGATTTGCTTTCTAGTGCCGCTATCTTAAATAAACTATTTTTTAAGAAAGATGGCATGTCGACTCACAATCACATTATGATCTTTTTGGTCCAGGATGGTGATCCCATCGAACTCGATGAGAATGATGAGGATCCGATCACTTATATGGATGCGATGTAGAAATCCGACTCTAAGAAATGGCTAGAAGCCATGCGATCCAAAATAGATTTCATGAAGGTCAATGATGTATGGACATTGGTTGACCCATCCGAAGAAATTAAATCTATTGGATGTAAATGGATCTTCAAAAGAAAGAGAGGCGTAGACGGAAAGGTGAAGACCTATAAAGTCCATCTGATTGTCAAGAGATATTGTCAACGTTATGGTATTGATTATGATGAGACATTCTCTCCTATGATAATACTCAAGTCCATTTGGATCATGCTTGTCATTGCTGCCCATCTGGACTATGAGATCTAATAGATGAATGTGAAGACAGCTTTTCTAAATGGAGAGCTGATCAAAGAGGTGTATATGATACAACTTGAAGGGTTCACATCCATAGATGAGTCCAAGGTGTGCAAGCTTTAGAGATCCATTTATAGATTAAAGTAGGCATCTCGAAGTTGGAATATGCATTTTGATAAAGTGATTAAAATGTATGGCTTCGTTAAGAATGAAGAAGAACCCTACATTTACAAATGGATAAATGGTCCAGTAGTGATATTTCTTATTTTGTACGTGGATGATATTCTCTTAATTAGGAATGACAATCCCGCATTACAAGAAATAAAAATCTGATTGTCATCACAGTTCTCCATGAAGAATTTGGGTGAAGCATCCTACATCCTAGGTGTTGGGAATAAATTCTGCTTTCGTCGAAGTCCAGTCTGATGCTTAGTCTAATGCAACCGATAATCATGGAAGAGCTTTAGCGACCAAACCTTAGCCAAACTCCTCAGCAACTGAGCCCCAGCAGAACCCCTTAAGTCGGCCAAACTCCTCAGTAGTCGAGCCCTAGTCGAACTCCTCCATCGATCGAACCCCTCTCGAACTCCTCCAACGGTCGAGTTCCTGCCAAACTCCTACAGGAGCTGGACTCCTCCTAGACTTCTCCTTCGATCGGACTTCTTCAGGAGCCAAACTTCTCCAAGAGTCGGACTCCTTTCAGACTTCTTCTTTGGTTGGGCTTTTCTAGGATTCGAACTCCTCCTAGATATCTTCTTCAGTCAGACTTCTACGAAACCGAACTTCCTTTGGATTCCTCCTTCAGTTGGACTCCTACGGAAGTCAAACTTCTTTCAGATCCCTTCTTTAGTCGAACTTCTATGAGAGCCGAACTCCTTTCAGATTTTTCCTTCAATTAGACTCCTATGGGAGACAAACTCCTCCCAGATTCCTCCTTCAGTCGGACGTCTACGGGAGCGAATTTCTTCTGGATTCCTCCTTATATCGGACTTCTATGAAAGCCAAACTTTTTTTAGATTCCTTCTTCAGTCAGACTCCTATAGAAGCCAAACTCCCTCTGGAACCCTCCTTCAGTCGGGCTTCTACGAAAGCCAAACTTCTTTCAAATTTTTCCTTCAGTTGGGCTTCTACGAAAATCGAACTCCTTCCGGATCCCTCCTTTAGACTGGGCTTCTACGAAAATCGAACTCCTTCCGGATCCCTCCTTTAGACGGGCTTCTATGGGAGCCGAACTTTTTTTAGATTTCTCCTTCAGTCGGGCTTCTATGGGAGCCAAACTCCTTTTGGATTTCTTCTTCAGTCAGACTCCTATGGGAGCCAAACTCCTCCCGGATCCTTCCTTCAGTTGGACATCTACGAAAGCCGAACTTCTTCCAAATTTTTCCTTCAGTCGGACTCCTATGGGAGCCAAACTCCTTCCAAATTCCTCCTTCAGTCGGATGCCTATTGGAGCTGAACTCCTTCTGAGCTTCTCCTTCAGTCAAACTTCTATAGGAGCCAAACTCCTTCCAAATTTCTCCTTCAGTTAGACTCCTATGGGAGCCGAAGTCCTTCCGGATCCCTCCTTCAGTTGGACGTCTACAGGAGCTGAACTCCTTCCGAGCTTCTTCTTTAGTCAGACTTCTATAGGAGCCAAACTCCTTCCATATCTCTCTTTCAGTCGAATCTCTATAGGAGTCAAACTCCTTTAGCTAGCGTTTCTCTCGGATAATCTCCTCTAGCCATATTTTCTTTGGAGGTTTGAACTCCTCTGAAATTGATATACATCAAAGCTCTTCACCCCTCCATACGGTCTCGAGTGGCTCAGTATTGAATGACTACAGCCATCACTATCAGTCCACTGTAGGTGACAGTGACCCGCTACCGGACGGTGATGGCGTCACCATCAATCTTCTACAAGCGATGCTACAAGCGGCGCCTCCCTTCATGACTGACTCCATCAGACCTTGAGTGGTCTGCTATCAGGCATCTACAACTGTCATCATCAACCCGCTACAAGCTCCGCCTATAAAAGGAGACCCTCCAGATATGTTTTCTCTAAGCTCTCCTCTCTCCCACTAAACTTCATTTAACTCTTTTCCAAGCACTCCATTTCTGTTGGCCAAAAGAGCTAACTTGATCATTAGAGGATCCTGCCGAAGCCACCACCATCAACTCTGGATGGGACTTTATTTTGCAGGTCACCGACGGCGACCTCATCCTCCTCTGCTTCAGCTCATCCTGACGTCAATCAGATTCTGCAACAACAGAATTGGTGCTAGAAAGAGGACCCTCTGTTCTTGAGATTTTCTTGTTCTTAAAGGAGTGCTCAATAACGATCTCTCTCTTCCCTCTCTAGAGATTTCTTTTCTTCCTCTCTAGAGTTCTTTTTCGAAAAAAAATGCCTCCCAAGAGAGCTTCGACCCAATGATCGACAGCCTCTGCAGTCAGATCCCGTCCAGATTTATCCACCCCAACTTCAGCCTTGACAACTCAAGCTCCACCTATAGCCATAGTGGATGCGAAGCAGTTCAACCTACTGGTCAAGCAGTTCCATGGTCTCACGGAGGTGATGCAGGTCATACATCAATAGGTCCCAGCACTAGTTTGATCGAAGCAGGCTTTCTTGGAGCCTTATGGTCTGATCTAGGAATGGCCGACTTGGACTACCCGACCTCTGATCTCCGAAAAGAGGAAGCAGAGGATGGAGGGCCCCTACTCGGACCACGACTCGACCTAGGGGGAAGCTTCATATCCATTCCACCAAAAAATCCTGGAGATCAATGATCGTGAAGATCTCCTAGATCAAAGGCTCCTAGAAATGAGCTGATAAATCGAAGAGCTCTGCCACACCTCCTCCTCGTACGGTAATGATATTTGCACTGACCCTCCTTTTTCTCAGAGGATTTTGTAGGAACCCATCCTTTCGAACTTCAAGCTCCCATAATTTGAGAACTACGATGGAACCATTGATCCGATCGACTATCTAGAGGTCATTCGAATAATGATGTTGCTCCACGGTGTATTAGATGCTATTTTATGTCGAGTTTTCCTATCCATCCTCAAGAAAGCTGTCAGAAACTAGTACTCGATACTTAAGTCGGGTACCATCTTTTTTTTTGATCGATGAACCATCAGTTTGTAGCTCACTTCATCAACAGCCGACGTCCGCACCGAGGTTCAAATTTTCTGATGACCATCAAGTAGAAGGAGAAAAAATCCATCCGAACTTATGTCATTCAGTTTAATGCTACTGTATTGGAGGTTCAGAACCTGGACCAATCCATTGCCATGGCCGCACTCAAGGACGACCTTCAGAAAAATGATTTGCTGTTCTCCCTGAAAAAAAAATATCTCAAAAACTTTATCGATATGCTAGCTCAGGTTGAAGGTTACGCCCGAGATGAAGAGTCCTTCAAGGCCAAGGATGATGAGCCTTTGGTAAGCGGTGAATCGGTGAGTCGGACAGACCCACTGAGGAAGAAAAGCCGAGTGAAGCTCGGCCATGCTCCCGAGCTTTCTCTGAGCGCAAGCGAGTTCAAACTCCTCTCCGAGCTCGGAGGTAGGGTAGCCTGAATAGAAGGACATGATGGGGTTCTCCCCAACGAAGATTTTATAACTATGCCCCTCTCAATGCTCCAAAAACCTAAGTGCTAATGAAAATCAAGGAGCAACTGTCGAGATCGGAAAGGATGCGCTCTCACCCCAACAAGCGCAATCCTAATAAGTTCTTCCTTTATCATCGTAATCATGGTCACGATACTGAGGAGTGTATCCAACTCTAGGATGAGATCGAGGAGCTCATCAGGCAAGGTAGACTAGGCCAATTCCTACGGTGATAGCTTGAAGGATGGGAAGATCAGTCGAGGGCATTACCGCAGCCTGAGCCATCAAGAGGAGAGGATCAACAAGAAGATCGACCATCTCTCGACATCATCAACACGATCTCGGGCAGACTTCGGCAATGAGAGGCCAGCAGATCCGAGGGATTAGTGAAGAGATGGAGGACTGAAGAATCCATAACTTTCACTAAGGTAGATGCTCAGGGGGTCCAGTTCTCCCATAATGATGCGGTTATAATCTCTTTAAATATTGCCAACTATAATATATGCTATATTTTGGTAGATAATGGAAGCTCGATCGATGTATTATTTTATGATGCTTTTTCGAAAATATCCTTACTCAATAACCACTGGGGGTCTATGAACTCCCCATTGATAGGCTTCACTGGCGATGCCGTACCAATTGAGGGTATAATAACTTTGGTCGTGACTGCAAGACAATGTCCGAAACTAGCTAAGGCACAGGTCGATTTTTTAGTCGTAAGGACTCCATCCGCCTATAATGCTATTCTCGATCGACTTGGTCTAAATGTACTTCATATAGTGGTATTAATTTATTATTTGAAGATGAAGTTTCCGACAAGTCACGGGATTGGAGAGGTCAGGGAAGATTGAGCTCTGGCAAGGCACTGCTACTCAATTGCCCTGCAATAAGGAAGAACAGTCCGACTCCTTATCCTATTGATGGGTTGGATGTCTGGGATGACCTCACTGGAAGGAAGTGGGGCGAAGCCTATGGAAGGACCTTCATCTCTGTATCTCTCTAAATGATGAAGAATGTGGAGCACATGGTATAGATTCGGCTTCTAACTCTGAACTGATGAGGTTTGGAAAGCAACTCGTTGAACCTTCCTTCAGAAAGAAATGCGGATGTTCTTCGCCTAGGTCCCTAGTGGACATGCCTAGGAAATCGATAGCAGAAGGTCATGGAAGCATCATTTGGCTAGCCATTGATCCTGAAGCATCAAGTCGATAAAAGAACAAGATGCGGCAACCATGCCCCAGAGAGGCAGAAAGCAATTCGCTAGAAGAAGTTAGACAAGCTTCCTTCAAAGACTAGATTCATCCGAGAAGTTAACTATCCAAATCTGGATCTCAAACATGGTCGTACTCATAAAAAAGGCAAACAATAAAGTGGAGGATGTGCATAGACTTTAAAAAGATTGAACAAAGTCTATCTCAAAAGATAGCTATCCTCTATCCAGAATTGATCAATTGCTGGATAGATGACAATTTCGAACCACGAGCTCCTCACCTTCATGGATGCCTTATTTGGTTATAATCAGATATAGATGGTGTTAGAGGATGAGGAGAAAACTACTTTTGTTACTGATTGTGGTCTTTATTATTACAGGGTTATGCCCTTTGGACTCAAAAATGCAGGGGCAATGTACCTGCGCCTGGTCAACAAGATCTTCAAGGAGCAGGTCAATCGCAACATAGAGGTGTACGTGGATGACATGCTCATCAAAAGTTAAGCTTCTACAGACCACCTCGTCGATCTTAAAGAGACCTTCAGCACACTTAGGAAGCACAAGATAAAATTGAACTCGACCAAGTGCGTCTTTAGTGTGACCTTTGAAAAGTTTCTAGGATTTATGGTGTCAAGGTGCGGGATTGAAGCAAATCTCTAGAAAATTCGAGCCATTCAGAAGATGACTGCTCCAAAAACAATCAAAGAAGTTCAGCGCCTGATTGAAAAAGTGGCATCCCTAAATTACTTTATCTCGAGATCGATCGAGCGATGCATGCCCTTCTTTCGAGTTCTCAGATAATCAAAGAACTTCTGCTGGACGGTGGAGTGCGAATGGGCATTTGAGGAGCATAAAAACTACCTCAGCTCACCCCCACTACTGGCAAAATCCAAACTCAGAGAAGAATTATTTCTATACCTAGCAGTCTTTCTGATGGCAATCCTGATCAAGGAAGAAGCGAAGATGCAACGATCGGTCTACTCGTAAGTCGAGTCCTGAGGGATGTAGAGATCAGATACTTCAGGCTAGAAAAATTGACTTACTCTCTTCTAATTATTTTTAGAAGACTCCGACCTTACTTTCAGGGGCACACCATAATAGTCCTCATGGACCAACTAATAAAAGCAGTCCTATATCAAATGGACGTTTTCGAGAGAATCGCAAAATAGACGATCGAGCTCACAAAATTTGACATCTAGTATCGACCCCAGCCATCGATCAAAGCTCATATATTGATAGATTTTATAGTAGAATGTACCATTCCAACTGAAGCCATGCTTGAACATAATGAGATCGGCGCTCTGCTATCGCAACTGAGCCTACTCGAGGAGAGTACCGACCTTTCCGAAGGTTTTTGGACTCTGTACGTGCATGGTTCATCCAACTCCACTAGAGCAGGTGCGGGGTTGATCTTAACCAGCCTCGAGGGGGTCGTCATTGAGTACGCGCTACACTTTGAATTTTCTACGACTAATAATGAGGTCGAGTATGAAGCACTGGTCGTCGGATTAAAAATAGCAAGAGAATTAAAGGTAGATCGACTTCAAGTCTACAGCGATTCTCAATTAGTGGTCGGCCAAGTTAGCAGCAGCTATGAAGTGCGGGAGGAAAGTATGATGAAATATCTTGAGAAAGTAAAGGACTTGACTCTGACCTTTAGCTATTTTGGCATTCGATAGATTCCAAGGACAAAAAATATAAGAGCTGACCTTCTCTCTAAGTTGGCCACTTCAGCCCCAGCCGAACTATCTAAAGAAGTATTTTTTGAGACTCTGAAGTGCCCAAGCCCAGAGGAATCATAGGTCATTTTGTAGATGAAACTCGAGCCGAGCTGGATTGACCCGTTGGTTGCCTACCTCAAGGAGGGAGTCCTTCCTCGTGATCTAAAAAAAGCTTGAAAACTCAGGAATCAAGCCTTCCGATACGTTTTGTACGAGGGCAGGTTGTATAAGAGGTTGTATTCGCTACCACTGTTGAGATGTCTCCGACCTTCAAAGACTAACTTCGCATTATGGGAAGTGCACGAGAGAATTTATGGAAATCATGTAGGAGCCAGGTTCCTATCATAAAAACTACTTCGATAAGAGTACTATTGGCTGACCTTATACCATGATTCCATAAAGTATGTCAAAAAATATGATCGCTGTCAGAAGAATGCAAATGTACAAAGATAGTCGGCCTCTGAGCTTACTCTGCTAAGTGTACCTTGATCGTTCGCACAATGAGAAATGGACATACTTGGCCCTTTTTCGACGGCATCCGGATAACGAAAGTTCTTCTTGGTTGCAATCGACTACTTCACCAAATGGGTCGAAGCTGAACCACTAGCGAAGATTACCGAGGTTAAGGTATAAAACTTCATCTAGAAGTCAATAGTCTAATGGTTCGATCTGTCCTGAATTCTTATAATAGATAACGGGCGATAGTTCGCTAGAACGAGATTCATCGAGTTCTACGAAGATCTAAACATCTTCCATCACTTCACATCGGTAGCTCACCCACAGGCAAATGGGGAAGCTAAAGTGACTAATCAGACTCTACTACAAGACATCAAGACAAGGCTCGACAGAGCAAAAAAAATCTGAGTGGACAAACTCTACCACATCCTCTGGGCATACCGAACTACTCAAAGACTGCTGACTAGGAAAACACCATTTATCTTGGCCTTTGGCATGAAGGCAGTCATCTCGATTGAACTTAAGCTTCCGTCAACATGGGTCATGGCCTTCAATGAGCAGCACAACCCATAGGACCTTAGAGTCAACCTCGATCTGCTGGAAGAAAAAAGGGAGGAAGTCTAGGTGCGGATAGCGGCCTACAAACGAAAGGTGGTCCAGTACTATAACTTTAGAGTTAGAAGTAAGACATTCAAAGTGAGAGACTTAGTGCTTCAACAAGTCACTGTCTCTCAGCCTCAGAGCGAGAAAAAGCTTGCCTCAAATTGGGAAGGCCCATATGAAGTGGTGGAGGTCGTATGGCCTGAAACTTATCGTCTGAAGGAGCTCGGAGGAATAACACTTCTACGACCTTAGAACTCAAAAAATCTGAGGATGTACTACCAGTAATCTTCCTTCAATAAAACTCCTTCATTTCAGCATTATTGTTTCTTGGTGCAAGAACTATGTGATGATAGAAAAGAAACAACTAAAAGTGGCCATGTTAGGAATAGGAGGAGAACCTCATCCTAGCATGAGCAAAGTCGAAGACTTCATTCATTTTAGATGAGATGGGGGGAGAGATCCTGACAATGGCCCTTATGTACCCTCATAGCTTATTAGGAATAAGAGGAGAACCTCATCCTAATGCGAGCAAAGTTGAAGACCTCATTCATTTTAGATGAGATGCGGGGAGAGACCCTGACAATGGCCCTTATGTGCCCCCAAGTCCGTTAGGAATAGGAGAAGAATCTCATCCTAACATAAGCAAAGTCGAAGGCCTCGTTCTTTTAGCCGAGATGGGAGGAGAGGTCCTAACAATGGCCCTTATGTGCCCCCACAGCTCATTAGGAACTGGAGGAGAACCTCATCCTAATGCGAGCAAAGTCGAAGGCCTCATTTATTTTAGACGAGATGGAAAAAAAGACCCTAACAATGGCACTTATGTGCCCCCATAGCCCATTAGGAATAGGAGGAGAACCTCATCTTAATGTGAGCAAAACCAAAGACCCCATTCATTTTAGATGGAATGAGAGGAAAGGCTCCGACAACGGTCCCATTATGTCCGACAATAATAGAAGATAAGATCTTCTTCAACCTTGATTGCTAGAGATAAGATCTCCTTCGAGCTTCTACATCAACAGAAGATAAGATCTTCTTCAACCTCGACTGCTAGAGATAAGATCTCTTCCGAGCTTCTACGTCAATAGGAGATAAGATCTCCTTCAACCTCGACTAGAGATAAGATCTCTCTCGAGCTTCAGATTCTACGTCAACAGGAGATAAGATCTTCTTCAACCTCGGCTAGAGATAAGATTTTCCAAGCTTCAGAGTCTACATCAATAGAAGATAAGATCTCCTTCAAATCTCGACTAGAGATAAGATCTCTTTCAAGCTTCAGAGTCTACATCAATAGAAGATAAGATCTCCTTCAATCTCGGACTAGAGATAAGATCTCTTTCGAGCTTCAGAGTCTACGTCAATAAGAGATAAGATTTCCTTCAACCTCTTGGCTAGAGATAAGATCTCTCTCAAGCTTCAAAGTCTATGTCAATAAGAGATAAGATCTTCTTCAACCTCTAGGATAAAATCTCTTTGCTTCTACATCAATAGAGATAGGATCTTCTCCGGTTGGGGAGCTTCAACGTCTGCATCAACAAGAGATGAGATCTCCTTCAATCTCAGCTGGAGGTGAGATCTCTCCCAAGCCTCAACTTCAACTTCAATCTCGACTGGAGACAAGATCTTTCTTGAGCCTCTTTAACTTCAACCTCAGCTGCTAGAGATAAGATCTCTCCCAAGCTCCACCTTCAATTTTGATGGCTGGAGATAAGATCTCTCCCAAGCTCCACCTTCAACCTCAGTTGGAGATAGGATCTCCTCCGAGCTTCAACGTCTGCATCAATAGGAGATGAGATCTTCCTCAACCTCAGCTAGAGATGAGATCTCCTTCGAACCTCAACTTCAACTTTAACCTCGGCTAGAGACAAAATCTCTTCTGAGCCTCGACTTCAACTTCAACCTCGACTACTGGAGATAAGATCTCTTCCGAGCTCCACCTTCAATCTTTGCTAGAGATAAGATCTCTCCCGAGCTTCAGAGTCTACATCAATAGGAGATAAGATCACCTTCAATCTTGGCTAGAGATAAGATCTCTCCCAAGCTTCAGAGTCTATGTCAATAGAAGATAAGATCTCCTTCAACCTCGACTAGAGATAAGATCTTTTTCAAGCTTCAAAGTCTAGATCAATAGGAGATAAGATCTCCTTCAACCTCGACTGGAGATAGGATCTCTCTCAAGCTTCAATGTTTGCATCAACAGGAGATGAGATCTCCTTCAACCTCGGCTAGAGATGAGATCTCCCCCAAACCTCAACTTCAACTTCAACCTCGACTGGAGACAAGATCTCTCCCAAGCCTTGACTTCAACTTCAACCTCAGTTAGAGATAAGATCTCTCCCGAGCTTCAAAGCCTATGTCAATAAGAGATAAGATCTTCTTCAACCTCGACTGGAGATAGGATCTCTCCTGAGCTTCAACGTCTGTGTCACTAGAAAATGAGATCTCCTTTAATCTCGGCTAGAGATGAGATCTTCCCCGAGCTCCAACTTCAACTTTAACCTTAGTTGGAGATAAGATCTCCCTCGAGCTTCGACTTCAACTTCAACCTCGACTGCTGGAGATAAGATCTCTCCCGAGCTCCACCTTCAACCTCGACGACTAGAGATAAGATCTCCCCCGAGCTCCACCTTCAATCTCGGTTGGAGATAGGATCTCCCCCAAGCTTCAACATCTATATCAACAGGAGATGAGATCTCCTTCAACCTCAGCTGGAGATGAGATCTCTTTCGAGTCCCAACTTCAACTTCAACCTCAGCTGGAGATGAGATTTTCTTCGAGCCCCAACTTCAACTTCAACCTCGATTGAAGACAAGATCTCCCCCGAGCCTCGACTTCAACTTCAACCTCTAATGAAGATAAGATCTCCCCTAAGCTTCAACTTCAATGGGTGCAGAGATCGGAAAAGGACTTTGGTAGTCATCTTTTTGTACTTTCTTTCTTCGAATTTCAAACTTAGAAGTGGGAGAGACTATTGTTAGGAATAAATTTTGCTTCCACTGAAGTCTAGCCTGATGCTTAGCCCAATGCAATCGGTAATCATAGAAGAGCTTTAGTAGCCAAACCTTAGCCGAACTCCTCAGCGATCGAGCTCCAGCGGTCGAATCCCTCGAACCCCTCAATCATCAACTTTTCAATCAATCAAACCCCTCTCGAACTCCCCCAATGATCAAGTTCTTGCCAAACTCCTATAGGAGCCAGACTCCTCCCAGACTTCTCCTTCGATCGAACTTCTCCAAAAGTCGAACTCCTCCCAGACTTTTCCTTCGGTTGGGCTTCCCTAGGATCTAGACTCCTCCCAGACATCTCCTTTAGTCGAGCTTCTATGAAAGTCAAATTTCCTCCGAATTCCTCCTTCAGTCGGGCTTCTACGGGAGCCGAACTTCCTTTGGATTCCTCGTTTAGTCAGACTCCTATTGGAGCCAAACTTTCTCTAGATCTCTCCTTCAGTCGAGCTTCTATGGGAGCTGAACTTTTTTTGGATTCTTCCTTCAGTCGGACTCCTATGGGAGCCAAACTTCTTCCAGATTTCTCCTTCAGTTGAGCTTCTATGGGAGCCGAACTTCTTTCGAATTTTTCCTTCAGTCGAACTCCTACGAAAGCCGAACTCCTTTCAGATCTCTCCTTCAGTCGGACATCTATGGGAGGCAAACTTCTTTCGAATTCCTCCTTCTATCGGGCTTCTATGGAAGCCAAACTCCTTCTGGATTCCTCCTTCAATCGAGCTTCTATGGGAGCCAAACTTTCTTCGAATTTTTTCTTCAGTCGAGCTTCTACGGGAGCCAAACTTCTTCCGAATTTTTCCTTCAGTCAGGCTTCTATGAGAGCCAAACTCCCTCCAGATTTCTCTTTCAGTTGGACTTCTATGGAAGTCAAACTCCTTCCAGATCCCTCCTTCAGTTAGACTTCTACGGAAGCCAAACTCTTTCCGAATTCTTCCTTTAGTCGGACTCCTATGGGAGCCAAACTCCTTCCAAATTCTTTCTTCAGTTGGACGCCTATAGGAGCCAAACTCCTTCTAGATTTCTCCTTCATTCGGACTCCTACAGGAGTCGAACTCCTTCCAGATCCTTCCTTCAGTCGGATGCCTATAGGAGTCAAACTCCTTCCGAGCTTCTCCTTCAGTCGGATTTCTATAAGAGCTAAACTCCTTCCAGATTTTTTCTTCAGTCGGACTCCTATGGGAGTCAAACTCCTTCCGAATTTCTCCTTTAGTTGGACGTCTATAGGAGCTGAACTTCTTCCGAGCTTCTCTTTCAGTCAGACTTCTACAAGAGCCAAACTCCTTCCGCATTCCTTCTTCAGTTGGACGTCTACAGGAGCTGAACTCCTTTTGAGCTTCTCCTTCAGTCGAACTTCTATAGGAGCTGAACTTCTTCCATATCTCTTCTTCAGTCGAATCTCTATAGGAGTCGAACTCCTTTCGGACTTCTCCTTCAGCTAGCATTCCTTTTGGATAATCTCCTCAAGCCGTATTTCCTTTAGGGGTCCAAACTTCTCTAGAATTGATATACGTCAAAGCTTTTCACCCCTCTATGCGGTCCCAAGAGGCTTAGTATTGGATTGCTGCAGTCGTCACTATCAGTCTACTGCAGACGACAGCGATCCATTATCGGATGACGATGGCCATCACCATCAATCTACTGCAGGTGGTGCTACAGATGGCACCTCCCTCCATGACTAACTCCATCAGACCTCGAGCGGCCCACTACCAAGTGGTTGCAGCTGTCACCATCAATCCGCTACATGCTCTGCCTATAAAAAAGAATCCTTTAGATATATTTTCTCTAAGCTCTCATCTCCTCCTCTAAATTTTGCTTAATTCTTTCCTGAGCACTCCATTTCTATTGACCAGAAGAGCTGACTTGATTATTGGAGGGTCCTGTCGGAGCTACCACCACCAACTCCAGATGGAACTTTATTTTGTAGGTCACTAATGGTGATCTCATCCTCCTCCGCTCTAGCTTATTCCGACGTCAATCAGATTCTGCACCAATACTAGGGATGAAGATCTATAGGGATAGATTTAAAAGGATGCTTGGTATATCCTAATCTACATATATAAAAACTGTGCTGAAGAGATTCAGTATGGAGAATTCTAAAAAGGGCTATCTTTCGATAGGCCAAGAAATTTTTCTCTCTAAGAAGGATTGTCCGACAACTCCTAAAGAGAGAGAGCATATATATGAGTAGAATTTCATATGGGAGTAGAATTTCATATGCTTCGATAGTGGAATCTATTATGTATATAATGACATGTATGAGATCAGACGTGGCATATTCACTAGGAGTAGTGAGTAGATACTAGTCTAACCCTAGAGAAAATCATTAGAAGGTGGTTAAAATCATCCTTAAGTATTTGAGAAATACTAAGAACCAATGATTGATTTATGGTGAGTCAGATCTGAAGCTTGTGGGATTTACAGACACCAACTTTTAATTTGATCATGATGATAGTAAAAGTGTATCGAGGTATATCTTTACTCTAAATGATGGAGCCATCTGCTAAAAAGTTTTAAGTAGCATACAGTGCCTAACTATGTTTGCGAAGCAGAGTACATGGCAACATCAGATGCAGCAAAAAAAGCTGTATGGCTGAGGAAGTTCATCATCGAGCTCAGAATAGCATCCTCCATTGGTGGTCTAATCTTGCTTTACTGCGACAGCACTAGCACCATAGTTCAAGCAAAGGAATCAAAGGCACACTAGCGAACAAAGCACATTATGCGCCGCTTCCATTTGATCCATGAGATCATAGATCGTGATGACGTCGATCTTCAGAAGATCAATGAAAAGGAGAACCTGGTCGATCCCTTCACTAAAGCCCTGGTAATCAAGGAGTTCGACAACCATAAGTCAAAGATGGATATTAGATACTATGTCGAGTGACTTTAGAATAAATAAAAATTATTAAAAATTATGTCCTAAAGCCAATCATCAGCCTATTGATGGTTGAGATATTATAATTAATTTATTAATTAATAAAAAATATTTTGACATCTTTTTTCATCATAAGTTTACATCTTCTAATGAACTCCATTGTTGTGATGAAGTTCTTAGGACTATTTAGTTTCGATAAAGAGAGAATTTATCGATTAGTTCTTAAATTTATTCATGATCAAATGATAGGCTGTTAATTAGGATGACAACGTCTATCGAGCATAGGTCACTATATACCATATAGGTTGGTTGTCCTCTTAACCAAAGAGTATGGAGACACTGGTATGACATATAAGTGAGATGTTTGGGTACATCATCATTGAACGTGACCAACTTTGGAGTATTCTGCTATCAAGAATGTCTCTGATGGAATATAGATATAAGTATCCCTTAGACCTGAGATCACCTCAGTGACTTGCAAGCAACTCACTATGCTTTGGTACCGGACTAACTGAATTTCTAATTCAGTAATGGAAGGCTTCTGGACACAGTCAAGTACTTATAAAGTCAGAGTGTGATCAAGATGGAATTGACCACTTAAAGAGTTGAAGAACAATGCATCACCATATTTCAATCTAGCAAAGCCTTGCCAAGATAATCCATCAGATGAATTTGATATTTTGAAATACAATGTGGACAACCTAATCAGAGTTGATAGTTTAACTCTGAGATATCCTACGAGTATTTTGGTCAAGTGGATGAATTATATGGAAACTATATCCGCATGGATTCTAAGAATGTTGATTCTACACATTCAATCTTATCGACCATCGGGTACCATCCATTGCTAGATGGTCATTTTGATTGATAGAAAAATCTATTTTATGCTATCAACTTAGGTTCGAACCTATGAGATCATACACATTAGAGTTCATGATCTGATCGGATGGTTGATCAATGATTAAGAATCATTCTAGGATCAAACAATCAATACGATTGGTGTTTAACCTAGTGCAAGTGTTGTAGGAGGATCGATTAGTAATTAGATTGCTAATTGACTTAATTTGATCAAGCCATTGGACTGAGATTAAGTTTAATTAAATATAATTTAATTAGATTTAGTTTGGGCTTGATTGGATCAAGTTCAATTGATTTATTGGATAAGCCAACTGCAAGAAAGAACTAGTCCTAGTTTAATTAGGACTCGAGTCAACCCAATTTTCTAATTTAATTAAAAAATTAAATTAAAGTTAAATTTAATTTAATCTAATTTAATTAAGTTCTTAAATGTGTTAGGATCTTATTTAATTGGATTGATTTAATCTTAATTTTATTTGATTAAAATATCCTATTTGACCAAGTCAAAACAGAAGTCCTAGTGTGACTAGGACTTTCTATCTCCTTGCTCCACCTTGGTCCCAACACCCCCATATCTATTTTTTAGGTATTTCATAGAAAATCTCTTTCTTCTTGATTTCCACATCCCCTCTCTTACTATAAGTCATATTTGGAAGTTAGGTGGAAGACCATGTCAAAGGAGGAATTGGTTTTGCTTAGGATTCTATGAGATAGAATCCTTGTTGACCAAAACATCTTCCCTTAAGTGCCGCCCCCTCTTTTAATTAATTCTTTTCTTATTTTATAAAAATAATCATTTTTTTTGTGCACCCTCCCTTACTGATCCATGCCAAAAATTATGGAGGAGGCCCCCTCTCTTGGGTGCCCCAACAACTTTCTATGTTTGGATATTCCTAGTCTAAAAATTTGACCTAACTTGGACTCTTCTTTTTTTTTCTATTTATTGGATGAATTTTATTTTAATTTTTTCATAAAATATAGATCTTTGGGAGAGGTTTGGGGTGTGAAAAAATTAAAGGAACAGGATCCTTGGGTGTGGGGTTTCCATAGGCACCAAACTAGATATCTAGGTGAGAGAAAAGAGAAGAAGAAGAGGATCTTCTTCTAGGGCTATTTTATTTTCAATCTCTCCTCCTTTCTTTTGAGTTTTTTTGAGAGAATCTTAGATCAGCAAACTCTCATCTTCCTTCTCATATTTTAGAGAGTTCAAATTTTGAAGAAGAGAGCATCGGATCGACCGTCAAAGAAGAATCAGCACAGTACTAGCATGCTGTGCTGATTTCCTGCATCAAACTTCAAATCAGAGATCGTAGGCTCATGTGGATAACTCCTAGAGGTCGAACACGTGTGCAGCTCATGACTTCATCCTCAAGCTTGGATCAGTAAGTTAGAATGTCTAAACTTGCTCAGATAATAGATCTAATCTATAAACTTCATACCTGCATTTGATGTAGTGTAGATCTAGGTTGATTTAATCAATTTTTTTTCTTTCTTATTTAATTTTAATTTTTGATTTAATATCATGCTTTAATCATATAATAGATCTAAGATCTAGATATTTATATGATTATTTAAATAAATTTTAGATTTATTTAAGTCTTCCGCTGCAAGATCTTGAAAAAGTTTCAAGATCTACCTATGAAATCCTAGATCTGGTTCCTTCATAGGAGATATGGCATCACTGTTGCTTAAAAAGATAGAAGAAGACAAACAAACATAATCATATACGTGGTTTGGCCCATATGCTCACATCTATGAGACATGCAATGCTTTACTATCGAGAAAGAACAATAGAGAAGATACAATCTCAACTCATCAACCCTCTTTTTGAATCCAGAAGTACTCACCCATATAATTCTCTCATAGAAATCTCAAGAAGATCCTCCACATAGATCTATCAGTCCAGGATTCTCGACATCTCTAGACACTCTGCGATTCTCTCAACCTCTACATCAAGCCCTAGTCTTATCCCTAGACAATCCTGCAGTTCTAAGATACTTTCGACTTTCTTGATGCTCTCGGCACATCTTGAGACCCCTGACTCTCCCTGAGATCTGCTCCTAGTCTCCCTGAGAAGCTCTTTACACTCTCTGCTGAGATATCCTCCTCCGTTGCTACACCATCGAGCCTCTCTCAGCTCCCGTGCCTCTAGGGAGGCACTACTACAGCACTCCAGTGCTCCCTGTCTTGTCTCTATGCTATCTGAAAGGTTTTCTTGAGACTCTTAGACTTCTTAGGTCGTCAGGCTTTTTTATAAGTTCTAATTATTCCAATAGCCATTCGATCAGCTCCCATGTGCTATCCTAGCCACTGGATAGCACAACAGCTTTATAGACCCCATGAATAGATCTGATCCATGAGTTAGGGACTGTAGATTCCGTCAAAAGGCTTTCACTCGTGTGCCCATGCGCTGTTTGCCATCATGCTGTTCACCTCCATCGAGCCAGCTCCATCAGAAGCCGAGCTGGCTCGACTGCATCTCATCCGAGCATTGATTTCTATCCGCTTGAGAGAGCTGGCTCGAATCCGTTTCGAGTTGGCTCGATCTCACCTCGAGCCTGCTCAACTGCGTATCCAAGCCAGCCCGACTATATGTTGGTTGATCTTTTTCATGGCTCCTAAATCTCGTTCTTGGCTTATCATAGACCAAATCTTGAGGTGCCAGATTTCAACAAGAAATACTTTGTACACCGCACTTGGTGTAGAAAAAATGCACCTCTTTTTTTAATTGGATCACGTAGCCACCGTTTTTCAATATGCATTAAATTTTATAATTCTATTTTTTTATTTAAAATTTTGAATGATGAAAATATTCTTTTTTTTGAAAAAATTATGATATCCTGAGGTCATATTATAAAAGTTTTTAGTGATAAAAATGCCTTTTCCTCTTCATGGCTTTCTGTAGGATGTCATGATATGGCTACAGGATATCATAATTTTTTTAGAACAGAGGAGCATTTTCATCATTTAAAATTTTAAATGAAAAAATGGAACTGCAACATCTAATGCATGTTGAAAAATGGTGGCTATGTAGCCCAATCGTATGGCATCGTGCACTATTATTGTACCGTATGTGGTGCATAAAGAATTACTCATTGAAGAAGTGTGCTTGGAATGAAGCATGCAAAAATATTATCCTAAGAACGAAGTTCACTCCCCTATGCAGATATACAATAAGATTGCTCAAAGGTACAACGAACTTGACTCAACTTGAAGCCTTCCATTAACTGGGGAACATTTTGGCATCACAAGTTGGCAATGGACTTGACCATGTAGGGATGTTTCCACCATTGCGCTCGCTCTTGCTCGCTCCCTCTACATCCTCAGGTCCTAAGAGAAGGATGATGGAGGAGAGACCCCATGAGAGATCATGGAGGAAGCCCCCACCATTATCCTTCGCTATCAATGACAGTTCGAAAACCATCGTCAACAAAAACAGAAAGGTCCTCAACATTGGTAGATGTCCTTGGCTACTTACGGAACAAAAGCAGATTCCCACCTCGAAAGACCAGACGAGCAAGAAACCTACCATAAATTAGGTCCCTCTCGCTTCTCCTAATGGGCCAAGAACGTCCTCCCATCCTTTCTTCCTATCAGAAACAAACCTCCTCTCGGTACCAAAACTAAAACAATAGCTTCACGCAACGTGTCCACCCTCCATTAACGGGAGCTAATATGACTCCCCTTGGCATTCTCTGACGATGCACTCCCCCCTCCATCGGAGTGGGAATTGTCAGCCTCGTCCCATTGGATTTCCCCCTATCCCCCCAATGGTCAGGTACGCCTACCCCATTTTCCATAAAATATTTATCCTCACCATTCGATGGATTCTACATGGTTGGCAAGTGTAGCACTACCGGTGATAGCAGTGTCATCGAAATGCATGGCACGGCTGGCAAGCCTACTTCTACTATCATGACCCATCCATGCCTACTTTTGCTATCATGACAGACGGTCCCGAGCACCGCATGCTCACCTATGCTGAGGCAGTCAAGCATCCTAAGGCAACCTCCGAGCCAAGCGCCTCTCATCCTTTATCCCACCATCGAGGACACCGGTGGGAGTTCTTCAAAAGAGGATCCTATTTTCATTGTGGAGATCGCGATCATACCAAATCTTTTTGCAGGAACCCAATTAAATGCTTTTTTCACAAGGGCTATAAGCATCAGTTTAAGAGGAGTCGATCCTTCATTCCCCCTTCCCCTCCTTCTATAAATAATCACTGTGAGCAGGAACCTACCTAGCCTTCCACAAAGCTCCTGCTCCATCCATCATCCATCTCAAAAAAAAGCACCACTCCCTATTTCATTACGATGGCTGAAGACCAGGTTGCACCAGGCCTACCCCCTCAAGCTCAAGAAACCAAAGCTTTTATCACATTTTCCTGCATCCTCTCTGACATCCAAGAATATCTTATGAGGGCCACCTTCGTGAAGGCCATTGGGCATCCGATCAAAGTCGATGACATTGCTGTCACACTCGTCCAAAATGTAGGCGCACCTGGGTCATGGAAAACTAGATATCTTCACTCGTCGAACATCTTCTTTGTCTCCCATCCATCTTTTGAAATAGTACACCAACTGATGTCTCTTGGACATGTGAGCGGTGATGGTTTCATCCTCATTGTTGATCATTGGGATCAAACATATGGAGGTGTCCCACACAAGTTGAGATATGGGGTCCACGCAAGCCTGTTTGATCTTCCGCTGTCCTGCTGGAACATCGAAGTCATCAGCAATATTTTATCTAGTTTTGGAGCACCTTTACAGGCAAGTAGATCTAGCACAAGATCGAAAGATCTAACCAATTTTGATATCACCTTTCTTTATGAGGATTTGGAAGCCATCCCTAATAAGATTGAAGTCACCATTGGACAATATATGTTCTTACAAAGCTCAACTTGAGATCAATTTCTCATGCCCCTTCAACCCCTCCGATGACTCAAGCTCATTCTCTGGTGGTGATCATGATAACAAGAATGACGACGACCTTGAGCTTTGGTTTGGCTCCAATGGTACCAACTCAGAAGCCAACCCACAAATACCAATTCTGCTCACCCGGGTGGTCCCTAGTTCATCTTGGCGTCAACCCATCCTTCCCAGATGCCTCTCACCAGTTTGCTGGTGGCTCTCAACCTCTCTCCGATGACTCTTAGTTGGTCCCTCGAGGTTCCATCATTTCTAGAGACTTGACTTCCGACCTACCTCTCATAGGCCTTACCTACAACCCTAAAACTAAGGATCCTGAGCAAAAAGTTACCTTCCAAAAGTTGTTTGACTATCAGCAACTCATTTTGAGCCCTTACCTATTCCTTTTTCACCCTACACTCCCTATGTCCTTCTTTGATCTACATCCACAATGACTCCTCCCTACTCTTACTGACCATTGTTCCTGCCCGGATTCAAATTCGATTTCAAATCTGACCCTATCCATCTACCCTTCACTTTCCAAATGGTTGAACCATCCTTCTAACATGAAACATAACAACATTCAACCTAAACTTATTCCTATCTTTCAGGCCTTTTCCTCCATCAAACCTGCACTCGTGATGCAAGATAAACCTTACTTATCCCCACCAATATCTATAACACAGAGTTCTGTATCTCCCAATGTGAGTACCAAGCGAAGCATCTATATCAGGAAGAAGAAGCTCAAAGTTCTCAGACTGAAGAATCAGAATCTTAGTGATGAAGACATACTTTTCATCAATTCTTTGATCGTAGGCGACATCGTCCAGTTGGGAGAGAAATGTGGGTTCAAAATGTAGGTAGGCTTATCTAAAGATTCCACCATCATGCTCAAGGACATGAAAACCTACAGGTGCAAAGTAAACACAAACCCAACAGTTGTAGCTTCAGCTATCTTCTGAACTATTATAGAAAGCTAGTTCAATTACTTTTGGATTTTGATTGTTTGTTATGTTACTCATCCAGTCACAACCTGCCTCTCCCTCTTCTTCTTATATTGCTTTCTGATTTCCTGGGCTAACCCCTGTTATGCCACAGCCATGTATGCCAACCTTTTCAGGCATCTGCTATGTTTCGACTTTCAGTTGTTCCTTTAAAATACTATATTATCTAGTCATTTATTGTTGTTATCCCGCTGCGCAAATGATAATACTATGTTGGAACATCAGAGGTCTTGGTATGTCTTCCAAAAGGAAAATCATATAAAGCAATTAATCATCAAGTCAAAATGCTATATCGCCTGCTTGTAACAAACCAAACTTAAAAACTTCAGCTTTAAACTTCTACACTCCACTTGTGGCCAATGCTTTGACAGTTGGGCAATCAAAGAATCCACAGGCTCAAGGGGGGCTTATTACATGTTGGAATAGTTAGCTGGTCCGAGGTTCTCTTATTTTCCAAGGAAACTTCTCAATAACAACAAAATTCATGCTTCATAGTAATGATTTTCATTGGATTAATACCGACATATATGGGCCTCACGACCGATCTTCTAGACCGAAACTCTTCGAAGAAATTAAAGCCCTGAAATAAGCTTCTGATACCCATTGGATCATTTGAGGGGACTTCAATGTCACCCAATCTCCATCAGATCATAGAGGAGCTTCTAGCAGTTACGCTGCATCAAAGGAATTCAACTACTTCATCAATGATCTTGAGATAATTGAACTAAAACCTCCCAATAGGGTATTTACTTGGTCCAACTTCAGAAAAACCGCTAGCTTGGCTAAATGAGATCATTGCTTCATAAATGTCTCATGGCATCACTCCTTTCCTCGCACCTCATGCACCGCCTTAATCAGAACAACTTCTGATTATGTCTTATTGTATATTTTACATAGAACTCAAGATCATAATGTTGTTTCTCTCCCAAAACCCTTCAGGTTTGAAGACCTCTGGTTTTATTATCCATAATTTGACTCTCTAATCAAAGAATGGTGGACTTCAGTCAATGCAATATCCAACCAAGCTGCAATGGTGGTACTAAAGCTTCGATCTCTAAGAAAAAATCTTCATCACTGAAATTTTCATGTAGGTGGTAACATCTTCAATAGAAGAAAAGAACTCTGTAACCAAATTGATAAGTTAGACAAAACTGAGGAATCCTTCGGTCTGAATGAGAATGAACAGAAGCACGGAATTAAATACAAACAACAATTGGTAGACTTGATCAACCAAGAAGAAATCTATTGGAAACAATGATCTAGAAGCACTTGGTTAAGAGAAGGTGATCGTGACACGCACTTCTTTCACATATCTTCAAGTAATAGAAGATGAAAGAATGAGATTACAGAAATTTTGGATGGAGTTAAAATTAACACAGCAGATGGTATTCACACCTCTTTATTAGGATCTTCGAATGCTAAATTCGTAGATATTGATCGGTATACCTTATGCTCTGAAGGCCCACTAAATATGTTCGACTTAGAAATATGCATTACCATTGATGAAGTTAAACTAGCAATCTTAGAGTTGGCCAAGAGAAAAGCACCTGAACCAGATGGCTTTCCAACTATCTTCTTTTAGAGGTATTAGGAAGTGATCAAAGATGATCTTATGGCATTTTTTCAATCTCTAAATAATGGTACTTATGATGTCTCTAAATTTAATTATACCTTTGTCACTCTCATTCCGGAAAAGAAAGGATAACCCATCAGTTAAAGATTTCAGACCAATCAACTTAGAAAACTCCATCATCAAAATTTTCTCCAAACTATTAGCTACAAGATCGAACTGATTCATTTCATTACTAGTTTCTTCCGGCCAACAGCTTTTATCAAGGGCTTTCGTCACAGTTTCAGAAATCATCAGTACTGCAAGAGGATCAAAAAGAAAGGAGCATTTATAAAGGCCAATTTTGAAAAAGCTTTTGATAGCATTTCCTAATCTTTCCTCATCAAGATGCTAGAGAAAAGAGGCTTCAGTTTAAAATGGATCTCCTGCTACCTCTCGTTCAACACTTCTTATCAATGGGCAAATTGGAAATTGGTTTCCACTAAAGAGGGGATTAAAACAAGGTAACTCTTTATCCCTTTTTTTTTTTTTTTTCATTTTGGTAACTGATTTGCTCCATCCCATCCTCCATCCGGCTACCAAAGAGAACCTCATTGCAGGCGTTGGTGCAAAAGGCTCCTACGCCAACATACTTTGCATCCAATACGTCAATGATACAGCCATCTTCTATCATCCAACCAAAAAGTTCTTTAACAATCTCAAGTTTATAATGTGTGCCTTTAAACTTGTGACTGGATTGAAAATCAACTTCAGCAAAACTCAATTAATAGGGATTGGTCTTACAAATATTGAGACATCAAGACCGTCGAAGCTACTTGATTGCCTGATTGCCGGACGGGTAAACTTCCATTATTCTACCTCGGCCTCCCATTTAATCATAGGTCTATTAGAACCTCTGAGTGGAAGCTTTTCCCGGAGAAAGTAGAAAAAAAATTGTCAGGATGGAAGAGAAATGTGTTGACTTTAGCTGGGCATTTAGTTCTGACGTCTGTTCTAATCCCTGTTGCTATCATCAAAAAGAAAAACGAAATTTGGAGAAACTTTCTCTGGGGAGATCGAAACCCTTGCTCCAGGCTTAAATTTCTCTCGTCCAAAGTAGTTGGGAGGACCGGGCATGATAAACCTAAAAATTCAGAACACAGCACTTCTCCTCGAATGGTGAAAACTCCCAATCCTCTGAACTTGATAAGCCATGGAAATCCCTTATTCAAAAAATATACCATGCCAAGGTAGTACCAACAATTGATTCTTGATACTTCCACCGAATTGCTTCACGCTTCTGGAGAAGCGTTTTGAATGCAGCTCCGACTATGAAATCCATCTCATCTCCAATGATAGAAAATGGCAAAAACACATCATTTTGGTACGATGCTTGGGTGAGCAATGCTCCTTTTAGCACCTCATTCCCTACCTTATATATTGTTACCATGAAGAAGAGCATTAGCGTAGCTGAATTCATGGCAAAACATGATTGGGCAGGCAACTTAGTTCATCTTACGGTACGCAAAGATCATAGACATTGGACATGGACCTCATCCAACAGATATTAAGTTTCAAAGTGCTACGATTTCCTAATTCACGGTGGGATTATCTCTCATTTTGGTCGGATAACTAGAGAAATGCAAAATCTTCAACTGGCTCTGTTATAACAAATTAAAAGATTTTAACCTGAGAGGTTCTGCCATGCCCATTACGTGGCTTCCACGGCGAAACCTCGAAACATCTTTTCACATCATGCTACTTTACAAAGAAGATTTGGCGAGATATACTCCCCCAAACATCTGAACCAGACGACACCATCGAACTCTGGTTCCCGTCGAGTAATAAAAAATTGCATAAAGCTATAAATACCTACCTTGTTTCCATTACTTTGTGCTGTATTTGGATCGAAAGAAATAGTAGAATTTTTTTATGTGAAGCACTCTATCAGATCACGGTGATGAAAAAGATTTTAGCCCTTTTCGAAGACTGGACGAAGGGCGTAATGGATGAACAGTGATCTCTCGTGTTACGGGCATGCATGTTCTCTTCTTCCATAGGATATACCCCACATCCTTCCTAATCTCTGTAAGGAGTGACGATCAATGCTCTCCATGGAAACTTATGAAGGAAGATCGACAATCAGCGATGAAGGTCCAACGCAGTGCTGGCGTCAGAATGGCTGGAGAAAATGCACATGAGCTTCGGCGGCTTCTATGAAGACGTTTGGTAATAGATCTTCAGGTCAAAGTGAGAGGTAGGATGTTTGTAATGGGACGCTTGCTCACCCCACGAACTGATGAGACCATGTCCTGGAGCGTGCGTCTCCATCCTTATCTTTTTATTATTATTTCTATTATAATATACTATTATCTGGTGCAAGTATCTTGCTCCCTCCATTTTCTTAATAAAAACTTCGAATGCGTGGAGATTTGACCCAACGGATTGCACTAGCTGCCGAAAAAAAGAGTAGGAAAAGCCAAGGAAAACTGGCTCGAAAAGGAGAAGCTTAGGTTCAGAAATAATAGAAAAGTAACTTGCACTTGGATATGACCTATGACCCGATTTGTTTTAGATCGTTCGTGTTCGAGATACTGATCCTGAAGCTTTTTGTATTGGGCTCAGTCCATGTAAAACTCTGAAAGGTCCCGACGGTTCACTCAATAAAGGCCTCAATGGCATGTCTATGATGGCGCCTCATTAAAATCCAACAACATATGCACGGTGCTTTGTAATGTTTACATTGTAGCATACGAGTTATCCCAAAATCAAATTTAAATTTGAATTTGAATATTTTTATACTTTGCAGGTAAGAAAATCATAAGGGCATCGGCCAAAGATTTTGAAATCTGCAACGCTTACGTTGCAAATTTAAGAGTTGATACTGTAAGGCTTCTGGCCAAAAAGGACGAACTATTTGTGCTTACATGTGCACATGCATACATGTCATGCCATACCTTGCCTCATCATGCCACACACACGCGCACGCACGTGAATGACATGGCCGACGGAGTTGAGCCAAGCAAAGCACGTGTGCATGCGTGTGGCTGCCAGCCCAACCAAGCCTAAAACTACTGGACTTCCGTAAATACAAATGTCCTTGCATTTAATTATCTAACGTGGTATCATGACCGAAGGACTTGAAACTTTGAAGCCTTTTCAAATAAAAGAACATAAAATTTTCTAACAACTAAAACCTCTTGTTTGGTTGTATTACCACCATAAATTTGATCAATGCGCGCATGTTTCTACCGATCTTGAGAGATCCATCCCCAATTACACCTTTGCTTCTAATGATGCCTTGAAAGCAAGTCATAGAACGATACAGAAAATAACTTGAATAAGTCGAAGGAATTTATGGAAGATAAAAGATTGGAAAGAGTTGGCAGAGGAGAATCCTATCGAGTCATCAAAGAATAGGAAATGAATCATAATCTCTAGCTAAACAAGGAAATATGATAATGTGAGCCATTTGTATTTGAATTCATTGTAAATTCGAAAATTGAAATATTTCCTTTATTCACAAACGAGGTCACGCTTTTCGCCCTTCCATGCTAGAGGTTTCTGAGTAAATGAAGTGGGATGGGCTCTCTCAGATGTTCAGCGTCACATTTTTCTCATTGGTACTGTAGAAGTTTCTAGGTAAATGAGGTGGAATGGACTCTCTCAAATGTTTATCGTGGGCGGAAAGGGCAGAATGGAATCTCTCAAAAGTTCTCCCCTACGCCAGACGAGGCTGCTATTACACTGTAGCCTAGTGCCCATAAAATTAATTAGGGGACTTAGCGTACTCAAGCCAAAACTAACATCGATCCTAAAACGAGAGAGAACTCACTCCAAAGCTAGATAGAGAGAGACGAGTTGATGAAGCTTATTGCAGTTTGGAATTCGACTTGGTGGGTTATTTACTTATATTTTTGATCCTATATTTTTTCTTTTTACTTGTTCTGCAAATTGCTACCACCGTGCTAATCAAATTTGCACCATTATCTTTTTTGTTTTCTTTCTTCTTTTCGGTTAAGAGCTCTGTCAAGATTTTAGGATTTTATTTTTTCTAAAAGAACGAACCATATATTGATGGTTTTTTTTCCTTTCTTTCTCAAAACAAGGACTGTTAAGGTGTTATGGTTGTTGCTTCTCTCAAGGGAGAAAAAGAGTAAAGTTTATTGTCAAAACCAATTTGACGATCCCAAAATCGTTATGCATACATATGGATATACGCATACCGTAGTGGTTTGAATATTATCTCTATTTAGCTTTTATTTGGTTTAAACAGCCATTATATAGATGTTCTCATTGTTTATAGGACAAATAATAAATTTCCGTTCACTGTTTATAGGACGAATAGTAATTTTCTGTGCCAATTTTCTATCATTATGAAAACGTATAACCAAAATTGAGTTTTGTGAATAGGTTATGGATCTTTGTTGGTTTAATGTTGCAAACTGGGTAATACGTTAGCCTTTTGGATTACAGCACTTAAACCTTACATGGGAAAGGTGTTCCATGTTTGGACCTTGGAAGGATGTTTCCTCGAATGTTTGACATAGTTAATTCTTTACATAGCTTTATAAATAAATTTATACTCACCATCTCTCCTAATGATGGAAAAAAATTACTTCTGTTATTCCAAAACCTCGATCTCCTACCAGGCATCACCCACTTGTATGTGATTTGGGGATGTAGTATCTATCAATTATTATTTAAACCATTAGAAACTTCTGAATTGTTCTCTTGGTCTAAATGATCCTCCGAATTATTCTCTCTGAATATATCAATTTTCCAAATTCATCGATTGTTATGGAATCTTAGATGGATTTTATGATTTATTCACAAGTTATTCTAGACTAATTTAAGAAATCTTTGTGTCTTACAAATTAGTGGTAACATACCTAGTTGTTGATTTTTGCTCTCATTACCTTTTTTGTCTCTTATATACTGATGAAAGTAGATAAGGATACAAGTATTTCAAGAAGCTTTTTTTAAGTTGTTGTTTTTATTCTTGATTTTGGTTATCTGAATTTTGCCGAACTTTTGATGAATTTCTTGGATTTTTCCATATTCTAAAGCTTTGCTGGTGATCAAATTATTCCAAAAAGCCCAAATTATGACTACAATTTCTGATTTCTATCGTTCATTCCTGGGGTTGCAAATCTTAAATTATATCGTGGTTCCATAATTTCACAAGAAAGAAACCCATTGGAACCTAATATATTTCTTAATTTGCAAAGTATCATCTAATATGTTTTGGAATGGAATGGTTTAAATATATGTTTTCTTCCACTAAAACAATGGTTTCATTTATCAAAAGACTTCTTAGTTGAGTTAATGAATTTTGTTGAAGAGTTGATAAAAGAAAAAGGCTAGAATTGTTTTGGATGCATGAAAAGAGAGAATAAAAAATAGCTAGGTTGAAAAGCTTTTGTTTGGTTATTGAAAAGTAGTTTGTTGAGAAATGTAGTAGAACATAAATGCATGGACCAATAAATAAGCATCTTTGGTTAGGACACAACTCTGCTTTATGGAAGACCTCAAAGTCTATCACGCTTTGCATGGTGGGCTCTAGGCTTTTCCACTTTATATTAGAAGAAAATAGAAGAAATATAATTTTCTACTTTGTTTTGTTCTTGTTTTTGTCCTTTTCTTTTTCTCCATTTGGTAAAGGCTTTCATTAAAGTAGGAATCCTCATTATTAGCTTCTAAAAACCTCTCTCAGCCATCTCTTTATTGCTTTGCAGTTCCCTCGTTCATTCATTTAACAAATGGAGGTTCCAAGAGATCAGAGGATTTTATTTTGCATTGGAGAATACCTCTTGTGTAATCTGTTCCAAGGCATGTGCATTTAAATGAATCATGCTAAAGAGACCAATTACGAGATGTTATGCAAGGTAATGATCTCCCTTTGCACAACTAGTCGGAAAAAGATCCAGGCCACCAAGACCAAGCACTAGAAGTGCCTACAAAAGAGGAGACATCTTCAGTTGGCAAGAAACATCCACCGTACTGATGAGGCTACAACTGCATGTTTTGTATGTTAGATTGTGATTTGCTATCACAACTTTAAATAAAGCAAAGACTTTTAAAACCAAACTCCATTACTGAAAGTTTTTTTTTTTTTTTTTTGACGTAAAGGGAGGTCTGACCATCCAGTATTTATTGATAGAAAATATACATAATTTATGGATATGGTGCTTAGATGTGTTTGGCACATCCAAATGGGGTATAAGTTTCAAATATAAAGAGAATTACAGAAATATACTTTAAATAAACAAACCTCCATTCTATCATCGGTGAGCTTGGAGGTGCTCCGGAGAGGGTTATTAGGTTGTTTATAGGAACTAAATATCTTCCCTCATGGCATGAGATCCAGTTTTGCTGCAACGCTATGCTTTGCTAAAATAACTTGGGGTCCGTATCGTTCCTCTCTTTTCAAATACTCCGATACGGTACTACTACCAAACAGTTCCAAGCAGACCTCAAGTCCCTTTCCTTGAACCGTTCCCTGCAAAGAGTCCATGCACGATTCAACCATGGTGCTAGGAGGTGGTGGGATTGAAAGAGCTGCCATTATTTCTGGTTGGTGAACTTCGATAAAAGGAAGATATAATCCATTGTCTCTTCTTCTATTCCATCGAAAAAACAGGCCGGGGGTTCTTCCACTTGCATTTTTTCTTATCATCTGCTGTCGATATTGTGTTTTCATACAAGAACCAATGGAAGATCTTTACATTCTTTTGGGAGAGGCACCTTCCAATTTATCGAGAGGTTACGCCACCATATATGACTGTAGAAGTTATAACAATTTTTAACAATGAATGTGTTGCTTTTACACCATCTCCGGTTGACTTTGTCTAGGTCGTTGGATACGCCGAACTATGTGATTAGAGTAATAAGAACACAAGTTCCTCAGTACCCCTAGATGTTTTCAGCTTTATAAAATTTATGTACAGATATCTCCGATTTGAGAGCAAGCAAGTGCAAATAAGGCTGGGAATAACTTTTTTTAGAGACTCTTCTCTCACCCATCTATCATGCGAGAAGCCAACAAGTTTGCCAACTCCCACAAAAAAAAAAAAAAAAAAATGTTAGTGCTGAAGCAAAAGCTTTGAAGGGTTGAATGTATGTCTTTCCATGTTGATGATGTTTTTTTTTTGCTATATGTCTGGGGTAGAATCTCCTGACTTTAAGCTTTGCTAATTCTTGGGTGATCTTTGTACATTCTGTGGGGACTTTCAATGTTGAGCAACTGGCAAATTAGATAGGCTTTCAGACCCACATTTATCTCATATTTGCAGGTTTATGGCCTCGCCACACCGAAGTGTGCTAAGGCCTCACAAACACTAAATCATTTGCTTTATACATTGTTTTCCTGTAAACAAAACTGATCTTAGAAGAACTGATTTGAAAAATCCTCCCTTTGGATTTCCCTTATTTTGCAAGCACTGCAGCCCCATATTGGAGACCTAAAGTTTCGAAAGGAAGAGCAAAAATGGCCCCAAGCTTTTAAGTAGAACTCCAAAGGCAATCCTTTCTTCGTCCTCTCTTCTGCCTTTGCGCTGTCAATTTTTTCACCATGAGCTTGTTTCTTCCTATGTTGATAGCCCCATGGAATTGATGGAACATCCACCGCAACAGATTCTCCGATCTCCCTTAATTCAAACTCCATACAGTCATTGGTCGAAAACGACTCCCTCTCAATTGCAGCATTCTCAAGAACTGTTTGAGACCCCTTTTAACAGCATCCTTCCATGAACCATTTGTATACCATCTTGCTTTGCAAACATGTACTCCACCAGAACCATGGTTGGCACCCTTTCCGAGACTATTACTGCCCCACCAATGGTTGTCAAAATCCATGGACCAGTGCACATGTATATATAGAGCCTTAGTGGAACCGTTTTGCCTGATCGCATCCCCTAATTCCCATCTTCTGTCCTAGACCAGTGACAAGAGGATACTGGCTGATCATGTTCTATGGATGCTCTGCAAAATAGTTCAAGTATCATTTGTCCATGAACCACCATATATTGCTCCACTGCTTTGATACTTGAGGAGATGTATGCAGGGTTATCCATTTCTAATTCCGTGACTTTGTTGGTGGCATCTGAGAAAGTGAGCTTTGAAAGCTCTACTCTGTTTCTTAATTAATTTGATTACATGTTCAACTAGCCCTGCAACTCTCAATATGGGTTCAGACCAGGGCACATATTCCTTTGCAGGATTCCCAAGCCTATACCTGTAATCAAGACAACCAGCTAAAATTTTAAAATCGATAGATATTCTCTTTTGAATGCATCGGAAAATTTTTGAAGTTTTCGTTACAGCCACCTGAAGGAAGCTACAACTAACCATTAGAGTTGCATGATTACTTTAAAAGAGCTTAATTAACGTTTCTGATGACACTAGCAGCATATTACTAAAGATTAATTTCATGATCATTGGTATTAAATAAATGAAAATGAGGGACGTGATCCTAAATAGGAAGAGTAATGCTACATCGCTCCCACAATTATCTTGCCTAATGTGAAGGGGATTGGTGCAACTACAAGATTTGCTGCCAAATATGGTAGGTTGGCTGATTATAGAGTTGCTAAATAAGTAGTCGGCAACCTGATTAAATTTTTTTATGCGCATGTGGCACCTTGAAGCATTTTCCAAATAGGAATGCTTTCTGAGTGAGGGTCCATAAAGCCACCACGAAATGGTTGGGATAAGGTTGGATGGTTGTTGTTGGTGCAGAATTTGGTTGATATCGAATCGAATTGGAGTTGGAGAAGAAGAGATCACCGCCGGTGACCTGCAAAATAAAGTTCCGTCAGAAGTCGGTGGTGGTTGCTCCGATAGGACCCTCCGACGATCAAGTCAGCTCCTCTGGCCAACAAAAATGGAGTGCTAAAGCAAGAATTCAGCAGAATTTTGGGAAGGAGAAGAGAGCTTAGAGAAAATATATCTGGAGGATTTCTTTTTATAGACCGAACCTGTCATAACCATCCGGTAGTGGAGTCGCTTATAGCAGACTAATAAATGATAGTCGTAACCGTCTTGATAAATGACAGTCGTAACCGTCCGGTAGTGGGATCACCTGCTCATTGAGATTTAATAGTTAAAGTTCGGAGGAAGCAGACGTTGGTTGGTGAATAACTTTGACATATATCAATTCTAGAGAAGTTTGGACTCCTAAAGGGAATACAGCTAGAGGAGATCATCTGAGAGGAATACTACTTGAAATTTAAAAGTAATTCGCTGGAGGAATCCAGATGAAGATTGACTGAAGGAGAAGTTCGGCTCCTGGAGGAATCCGACTGAAGGAGACGTCCGGAAGAAGTTCGGCTTCTAAAGAAATCCGACTGAAGAAGACGTCCGGAAGGAGTTCGGCTCCTGGAGAAATCCGACTGAAGGAGAGATCCGAAAGAAGTTCGGCTCCTATAGAAATCCGACTGAAGAAGAGGTTCGAAAGGAGTTTGGCTCCTGAAGGAATCCGACAGAAGGAGAGGTCCGGAAGGAGTTTGGCTCCTGAAGGAATCCGATCGAAGGAGAGATTTGGAAGAAGTTCGGCTTCTATAAAAATATGACTGAAGGAGACATCCGGAAGGAGTTCGGCTTTTATAGAAATTCGACTGAAGAAGAGATCCGGAAGGAGTTCAGCCGCTGGAGGGAGTCTGGGTGCTTGAAGAAGTTTGGCTAGGATTCGACCGCTGGAGGGAGTCCAGGAGGGGTTCGACTGCTGGATGAGTTCGACTGCTAAAGAAGTTCGACCAGGGTTCGACTGCTGGAGAAAAAATTTTCAATCGAAGCTCTTCCATGACTATTAGTCGCATTAGGCTAAGCATCAGACTGGACTTCGACGGAAGCGGGATTTATCTCCAATAATAGTCCCCCCACTTTCGAGTTTAAAATTCGAAAGAAGGAAGTACAAAAAAGATGATTGTCGAAGTTCTTTTTCGGGCCCTGCATCCGTTCAGATTAAAGCTCGGGGGAGATCTTATCTTCAGCCGAGGTTGAAGAAGATTTTATCTTCTATTGACGTTGAAGTTGAAGCTCGGAGGAGATCTTATCTCCAACCGAGGTTGAAGAAGATCTTATCTCTTGTTGATGTTGAAGTTGAAGCTCGGAAAAGATCTTATCTCCAACTGAGATTGAAAGAGCTCTTATCTCCTATTGACATTGACGGTGAAGCTCGAGAGAGATCTTATCTTCAGTAGAGATTGAAGGAGATCTTATCTCCTATTGACGTTGGAGTTGAAGCTTAGAGGAGATCTTATCTTCAGTCGAGGTTGAAGGAGATCTTATCTCCTATTGACGTTGGCATTGAAGTTTGGAGGAGATCTTATCTCCAGTCGAGGTTTAAGAAGATCTTATCTCCTGTTGAGGTTAAAGTTGAAGCTCGGAGGAGATCTTATCTCTAGCCAAGGTTGAAGAAGATCTTATCTCTTATTGACATTGGCATTGAAGCTCGGAGGAGATCTTATCTCCAGTCGAGATTGAAGAAGATCTTATCTCTTGTTGAGGTTGAAGTTGAAGCTCGGAGGAGATCTTATCTCCAACCAAGGTTGAAGGAGATCTTATCTTCTATTGATGTTGGTGTTGAAGCTCGGAAGAGATCTTATCTCCAGCTAAGGTTGAAGAAGATCTTATCTTCTGTTGAGGTTGAAATTGAAGCTCAGAAAAGATCTTATCTTCAATCGAGGTTGAAGGAGATCTTATCTTCTGTTGATATTGGCGTTGAAGCTCGGGAGAGATCTTATCTTCAGCCAAGGTTGAAGGAGATCTTATCTCTTATTGAGCTTGAAGTTGAAGGTCGGAGGAGATCTTATCTCCAGTCGAGGTTGAAGAAGATCTTATCTCCTATTAAAGTTGAAGGAGATCATATCGAGGTCTCTCCTCTCATATCGTCTAAAATGAACGAGGCCTTCGACTTTGCTGATGTTAGGACGAGGTTCTTGATTGGAATGTGATATTGTCATTAAGACACCATGTTTATCAGTTTAATTCGACTTCTTAAAATAATTAAAAATGCGTAGATAACAATGAGTCAGATCAAATCCATAAGGTAGTGTTTTTAGATTTGAAATCTTTGATTTTACAAAGGAAAAAGAAAAGAGAAGAGTTTTGGGATCAAAAGTGAAGTCGAAAAATAAAAAAAAAAGATGAAAATTAAAAGGTGCAGGAATTTAAACTTGGTACTAAGATCTACTAGTTAGATCTTAGCATCTACTTGCAATAAAATAAAAAAATAATAATTAAAGTGCATAAATTAAATTATAATAAAAATAAAGAGCATGAAATTAAAGAGCATAAAAATAAATATTGCATTAAAAAGTTCATAATTTAAATATATAAAATAAAAAAAAAAAAATAGGCTGATATCTGATCTTGGATCGGCATTGGTGGAAAGATGGTGTAGAAGCCCAACTCTTCTTCTCGGCACCCATTACTTTAAAGCAGCCATTAATCCATAGCCTGGCTTTTTCCTATACTAAAGCTTCACCTTGACTGGAGATGTCAATTGCTAGAGGCCTGGGGTCCTTTTTATAGAGCTAGGAGGGCTGGAGAATTTTCTTCTCGACAATGTGGGACTAAAAAGCTCTTTCATCATCAAAATATGGAGAAATTTGAGTAAAAATTGGATTAAAAGGAGTCCTAGATAAATTTTGCTATCTTGGATGAAATCTGGCCATTGATAGAAATCCAATGGACCAAAAATCATCAAAATCATATGTGTATCAGCCTAGATAAGATCGGATTAAATTCTGACCGTTCGATCGTGCATTGATGGAGAAAATCTGGCCGCTGATCGTGCGTCGGGAGTCTTGATCACCGTCGAAAGCATTCTGGACCATCGGATCATCTCTTGGATCGAGCGCTGTCATTGGATGGTGATCTGCGTGAAGTTTGAAGCTGAATCAAATCCAGAAATAACCACAGTCATTCGATCTTGAACGCAAGCTACCACAGCCATTCGATGGTACAATTATTGTTCCCATGGATCGGCCGCACTGCAAACCACAACCAATCAGCGCTTCTATCGTCGAGTGAAAAGATCAAAATATCCTGTGAGCCACGATAGATTTTCTGTGAACCCTTTAAGGGTCTAGGTCCACCACGTGTCGCTCCATGATTCACCGATTTCTACTGAGCTGGCGGTCCGTGCCTAGATCATGGACCGACTGATGGTTTCTACAGCTGAGTCAGCTTGCATGGCTGGCTTAGCGCACCGGCTTGAGCTGGCTGAGCCTTTTTTTATTTAATTTTTCTTTTTATCTTTAAAAATTTATATCTTCTCCATTTTACTTTAAATTTATTTTATTGTGATAAAAAAATGAGCTCTTTCTATTAATAATAAAATTTTATTTTTTAATTTTTATTATTTTTTAATTAATAAAAATATTAATTTCTTAAAAATTATATATAAATTGATCATTAATTTTTAAAAATTAATATAAATTAATTAATATATTAATATTTTTATTGATAAATTTATGGTACTTATCACATCCTTCAACTTAAGCTTTGCTCGTCTTCGAGTAAAGAAAAAATTTAGTTTTAAATTCTTTTTAACTTTAGAGTTTTGAATTTTACCTAAGCAGTTTTCAAAATAGCCATTGATATTCAGTAGAGCTTAAGTGAGATATATCATTAGGATATTAATACTTATCAATAAAAAAATTAAGTAAAAAATATTAAATTTTTATGAATATTTTCTAAATTATCCCATCTTTATCCTTGATTTGTCTAAACTTTCATATAGACAAGTGTATTGCTACTTCCGTCTTTTATTTATTGATTTTTATTTTTATATTACTCACTTTTTGATGCGAATATCATTGTTTACTTAGACAACGGAATCCGGTTACTTGGTAAAAAACTAATATTTTTTTTTAATATTATACCACTATTGAGTGTCTTAATCCCTTGAGCTTTTTATTTGATCCATGTAGCGAGTCTTAGGGCACTAGGTATAGAATACCCCTTGGGCTTACTAGCTCAAATCAAACAGGCTACGAGTTAAGATTAGCTTTATAACAAGCTTCTTTATCCTTCCCATCTTTTGATGCGAAACTCAATGCTTGCTTAGGCAAAGAGATTCGGTTACTCAGTGAGAAGTACTTGAAAATTATTTTATTAAAATAAAAAAAAAATTATATGAAGAAACGTATAGTTATCCTACACAAGCTCATAAAAAGTAGACTTTTTTTTGATGCTAGTAGAAAAAATTAAAAATGCTCAAGAAAAAACTTTTTATGTTCTAGACTTAATTTTTTATTGAATTTTCTTAATACTTGATTCTTCAATATCTCATAGATTCTCTGATCCATATATCAATTTTCTTTTAGAAATACTTAGTTTAATTCGATTCTTAAGCATAATAAGATATTTAAATACTAAATACTAACTTTTTTGAGGACTTGAAATTTTAAAATTTTAGAAATGCTTAGTTTAATTCGATTCTTAAGCATAATCAGGTATTTAAATACTAAATACTAACTTTTTTGAGGACTTAAAATTTTAAAATTTTTATTTTTCTTTTCCTCCAACTTAATCAACATTGTCCTCAATGGAGAAGAAAAAATAAAGGATATAATAAAGAACATGAAAGAATACACCTGACTATATTTTTGGTCCAGCACATATCTTTGAAAATTTAAGCTCTCTCTCCAACTTATTCAAATTATCCTAAAAAAATTAAATAAAAAAAAAATAAATTAAAAAAAATTAAATATTGGGTTGCCTTTCAACAAGTGCTAAGTTTACCATCTTCAGCCAGACACAATGCAGCTTAACTATCCTGTGTCAAATATTGGATTGACAAATTTTAATAGTTTTGGATTGCCAATCTCAGAAAGATAATTTCTTATCCCTTTATTGATATAATCATTGTTAATTTTAGAGACATAATTTATGATCCCATTCTTAGACCCATGTTTATTAAGAATTTATCCTATTTATTTTTCTAAAATGCTCATGAATGGAGTTTTAGGAGTTAAGTTTGATTCAATGGATGCTGGAAAGGTGTCTAAAGGCAGTTTTAATTCTAGAGATAAATTAATGTGATCTTGCTTAAACAACTCCATTGGCTCTTGATTTTTGTAAGAAGAATCGGCTTCTAGGGTTGAAGGGAATAGGCTTTTAGGTTTATAAGTTTCGGATAAATCATCTATTCTCTTTTCCTCTTTTTCTATCTCATTTAAACTAGAACTAGCATCAGTACTAATTCCTGACTCGGGTTCTTTTATGTGGTTAGCTTCAGTACTAACCAGTTCCTCTAAATTTTTTTTTGGCTAGCATCAGTATTAGCCTCTCTCACCTAATCTTGGTATGGGTCCACAAGAATCCTATAGCTTTTAAGTTTAGGAATTACTTTGGCATTTTCTAATTGAGGATTCTTAAGTGAGATATTAAATTGATAACTTGATCCAAATGGTTGGTGGACATTAGGTGGATTGTTTAAAATTGAAAGGCTCGGTAGTTGATCTAGTTCTCTTCTCGTATTAGACTCAACTAATTATCCTATTTGAGCTTCTAGTCTGGCGATAGATTGTTATTGAGTTAAGATCGATTGTTGTTGATTCAAAATTAATTATTAAAGTTGATTAAATCTATCATTAGCTAGATTGGTCTGTTGAAGAGGTAGGTATGATAGCTGGTTATTATATGATGGCTGGGTAAACTAATTAGATTGACCATTATTATAGGCATAGTTTTGGTATTGGGATCTATTCTGATAATTTTGCACTGATGAAGTTTGGGTCTGAGCTTGAGTCTATTATGGTTTTCAAGAAAAATTAGGATGGTTTCTTAAGCCAGAGTTATATGAATTTGAAAATAGATCATTAATCAATTTAGAGTAACCTTGAGCAGCTTGAACTTGTTCTTAGATAAACTGTGCAGCAATAGGACATTTATTCATATGATGGATTAGGCTAGCATAAATAGAATAAAACTCTTGATAATTAGAAGGTGATGTAAATTGTATAGGAGATTGTTGACCTAGGATTAGGAGTTGATCTAATTTCTGAGCAAGAAGGTCAACTTTATCTAATTTTTGGACTATTAGGTTCAGATCAGCCATTCAATATTATGGTTGGGTTCAATTAGATCAAGTAAAGTAATTTTCTATCGTATATGTATTAGTGTAATCCTAACATATTGTTCAAAAATTTTTTAGATTTTTTTTAGAATTTATATCTATTATTATTTTATTATATTATTATTTTTAAAAAATAATTTTTTTAAAATTATTTTAATTATTATTTTTAATTTAATTTAATTATTATTTTTAATATTTTTTAATTAATTTAATTTAATTTAATTTTTATTTTATTTTATTTTTGAGAGAGAAAAAAAGAAAATAAAAGTTCTAAAGAAGAGGTCCTAAGGAGTCCTACAACTAAGAAGAGAGAGAAGAATTAGATTTAATTAGGTTTGATGTTGGTTAGCAATCAAGTTGATCAATCAATCCGGACATGGTTATCTTAGATCTAGACAGCTTCTAACTGTCAAGGTCACCTTAAAGCCCTCCAAGTGTAAAATTAGCCAATCAACTGGTCAGATAAGTGTAAGGTCGGTGGGAGTCCCCTCATTGCTTATCTTAGACATTAATTGTGCTTAGCCAGATAAGCTAATGGAATCAATTAGAAATCACCTTTCTTCGAGCTCAATTGTCCCTAAACCACTTTTCTAGACACCAGTCAAATTGACTAACCCTAATCTGGTTCAACTCTTAGGATTCTTTGTCCTATTGAGCTCGAGTTCTTAGGGCTGATGTCTAATTATTTTAAAATTAAAGGCTTAGGTCAATGTAGGATGCTGGTTGGTTGTTTGTGGCCTAAGAAAGAGTGATCAAATTCCTATCTTATCTTATTTAATTGGATGTTGCCCTTAATTTGGTTTAATATGAATATGTACAAAAATTTTTTAATCAAAGAGTTCTATGCAATTTAAATTAGATGCATGCAACAAATTAAATTATGAAAGGCTTACCTTGCCTCCAACAATCACCAGAAAAAAATAAAACTAATATGATGTATGCTCTAAATAGTTAGAATTTTTAATCTTATCATGAGATTTTTAATTAGATTTAAATGAATATTTTTTAAATTAATTTAAAAATAAAATAAATAAATAAATAAATAAAAAGAAAAGAGGACTAGAGTTAGGATTGATCTCACCAAGATTAGATGCTTTCTTTCTTTTCTTTTTTTTTCCTCTTTTTTTCTATAAAATAAATAAATAAAAAGGTTAGTAAGCAATATTTAAAAAAATATTTATAATTAATTTATAAAAAAAATTAAAAAAATCAAAGAAAAAATAGCATCTATTTCTTCTCCGACAATGGTGCCAAAAATTTGATAGGAACGTGATGTTGTCGTTAAGATACCATGTTTATCAATTTAATCTGACTTCCTAAAATAATTAAAAATACGTAGATAGCAGTGAGTCGGATCGAATCCATAGGAAAGGTAGTATTTTTAGATTTAAAATTTTTAATTTTATAAAAAAAAAAAAAGAAGAGTTTTGGGATCAAAAGTGAAGTCGAAAAATAAAAAAAATAAAAATTAAAAGATGTAGGAATTTAAACTTGGTACTGAGATCTATTAGTTAGATCTTAGCATCTACTTACAATAAACTAAAAAAATAATAATTAAAGTATAGAAATTAAATTATAATAAAAATAAAGAGCATGAAATTAAAGAGCATAAAAATAAATATTACATTAAAAAGTTCATAATTTAAATACATAAAATAAAAAAAAATAAAATAGGCTGATCTCTAATCTTGGATCGGCATTGGTGGAAAGATGGTGTAGAAGTCCAGCTCTTCTTCTCAACATCCATTGCTTTGAAACAGCCATTAACCCATAGCCTAGCTTCCCCTTGTACCAAAGCTTCATCTTGATCGGAGATGTTGATTTCTAGAGGCCTGGGGTCCTTTTTATAGAGCTAGGAGGGTTGGAGAGTTTTCTTCTGGGCAATGTGGGAGTAAGAAGCTTTTTTATCATCAAAATATGGAGAAATCCAAATGAAAATTAGATTAAAAGGAGTCCTAGATGAATTTTGCTACTTTAGATGAAATCTGGCCATTGATAGGAATTGAACGGATCAAAAATCATCAAAATCGGATGTGCATCAGCCCAGATCAAGTTGGATTAAATTATGGCCGTCCGATCATGCATTGATGGAGAAAATCTGACCGCTGATCGTGCGTCGAGAGTCTGGATCACCATCGAGAGCATTCTGGACCGTCGGATCATCCCTTAGATTGAGCGCTACCATTGGATGGCGATCCGCATGAAGTCTGAAGCTGAATCAAATCCAAAAATAACCACAGTCATTCGATCTTGATCGTAAGCTACCGCAGCCATTCGATGGTGCAATTACTGTTCCCATGGACCACTGGACCGGCCGCACCGCACACCACAACCAATCGGCGCTCCTGTCGTCAAGTGAAAAAGACTAAAATATCCTATGAGCCATGATAGATTTTCTGTGAACCCTTTAAGGGTCTAGGTCCACCACATGTCGCTCCATGATTCATCGATTTCTGCTGAGCTAGCGGTCCACGCCTAGATCGTGGACTGATTGATGGCATCTGCAGCTGAGTCGGCTTGCATGGCTGGCTTGGCGCACTAGCTTAAGCCGGCTGAGCCATTTTTTTTAATTTAATTTTTTTTATTTTATCTTTAAAAGTTCATATCTTCTCCATTTTACTTTAAATTTATTTCATTATGATAAAAAAAAGAGCTTTCTATTAATAATAAAATTTTATTTTTTTTATTTTTATTATTTTTTAATTAATAAAAATATTAAATTTTCAAAAAATATATATAAATTGATCATTAATTCTTAAAAATTAATATGAATTAATTGATAAATTAATACTTTTATTAGTGAATTTATGGTACTTATCAGTTTTCCTCGTGTTCCTAACGGGCTATAGGGGCCACATAAGGATCGTCGTCAGGGCTTCTTTCCTCATCTCGTCTAAAATGAACGAGGCCTTCGATTTTGCTCATGTTAGGATGAGGTTCTCCTCCTGTTCTTAACGGACTGTAGGGACACTTAAGAACCTTTATCAGAACCTCTCTCCTTATCTCATCCAAAATGAACGAGGCTTTCGATTTTGCTCATATTAGACGAAGTTCTCCTTCTATTTCTAATAAGCTGTAGGGACAGACAAGGACCGTTGTTAGAGCCTCTTCCCTCATCTCATCTAAAATGAACGAGGCCTTCGATTTTGCTCACGTTAGGACAAGATTCTCCTCCTGTTCCTAACGGACTGTAGGGGCACATAAGGGCCATTGTCAGGGCCTCTTTCCTCATCTCGTCTAAAATGAACGAGATCTTCGATTTTGCTCATATTAGAATGAGGTTCTCCTCCTGTTCCTAACGGACTATAGAGGCACTTAAGGGCCATTGTCAGGGCATCTTCCATCATCTCGTCTAAAATAAACGAGACCTTTGATTTTGCTCATGTTAGGACAAGATTCTCCTCCTGTTCCTAACAGGCTATAGGAGCACTTAAGGGCCATTGTTAGGACCTCTCCCCTCATCTCGTCTAAAATGAACGAGGCCTTCGATTTTGCTCATGTTAGGATGAGGTTCTCCTTCTGTTCCTAACGGACTATAGGAATACATAAGGACCGTTATCAGGGCCTCTTTCCACATCTCGTCTAAAATGAACGAGGTCTTGCCGAGGTTAACATGGCCATTTTTGATTGCTTCTTTCCTGTCATCACATAGTTTTTTCACCAAGAAATAATAATGTTGAAATGGAGTTTTATTGAAAAAAAATTACTGGTAGTACATTCTTAGATTTTTTGAATTTCAAGATCGTGGGAGCGTTGTTCCTCCAAGCTTCTTCAGACGATAAGTTTCAGACCGGATGACCTCCTTTATTTCATACGGGCCTTTCCAATTTGGGGCAAGCTTCCCCTGGCTCTGAGGCTAAGAGATGGTGGCTCGCCGAAGCACTAAGTCCCCCAGAGATAGTGTTGATGATGTCGAAAGACAGCCGATCTTCTTATTGTTTCTCACTCCTTGATGGTTCTGACTATGGCAGTGCCCTCGGTTGATCTTCTCTTGCTTTAGGCCGACGTCTATGGAGCATTGAGGGGGGAGTAGTTGTGAAATTTTCTAGGAGAAGAACTTCTTTGTGTCCTTCTATCGAAACTTCTTTGACGATGAGCTCGAGGAGGAGTTCGGACTCGCTTGCGCTCGGAGGGAGTCCATGAGCGTGGCCAAACTTCATTCGGCCCTCCATCAGCTACGGATTTATTAGATTCGCCCATCTGCCGCTCTCCTGCACTTTCTCATCCTTCAATTTGAAGATTTTTTTTCGCTCGGATATATCCTTCAGCCCGAGCTAGTAGATTGGAAAAGTTCCTGAGGTACTTCTTCTCTAGGAAGAACAATAAATCATTCTTCTGAAGGCCGTCCTTGAGTGCGGCCATTGCAACAGACTGGTCCAGGTTCCAGACTTTCAATGTAGTGGCATTAAATCAGATGATATAAGTCTGGATAGATTCTTCCTTCTTCTGCTTGATATGCATCAGAGAATTCGAATCTCGGTACGGACGTCGGCTGCTGACGAAGTGAGCCACAAACTGATGGCTCATTTGATCAAAAAAAATGATCATACCCGACTTCAACGTCGAGTACCGAGTTTTTGCTGCTTTTTTTAAGATAGATGAAAATGCTTGGCATAAGATGGCATCTAGTGCATCATGGAGTAGCATCATGGTCCAGAAGGCCTCTAGGTGATCGACTGGATCAGAGATTCCATCGTAGCTTTCAAATTGGAAAAGTTTGAAGTTCGGCGAAACAGGCTCTTGCATAATCATCTAAGAAAAAGAAGGATCAGTGCAAATATTATTACCGTGTGAGGAGGGAGTATGACGGAGTTCTTCAATTTATCGGCTCATTTTTTGGAGCCTTTGATTCAGGAGATCTTCACGATCGTTGATCTTCAAAGTTTTTTGGTGGGATGGGGGCAAAGCTTCTTCTGGGGTTGAATCATAGTCCGAGCAATGACTCTTTGCCCTCTATTTTTTTTTCGAAGGTCACCGACCGGCTAGCCCGAGTCGGCCATCCTTCAATCGAATCATGGGGTTTCAAAAAAGCCTACTCCAATTGAATTGGTACCGAAGCCTTTCGATGTATGGCTTGCACTACCTCCATGAGACTGCGAACTTGCTGGACTAGCAGGTTAAACTGCTCTGCATCCACCATGGCTCCAGGTGGAGCTTGAATTGCTGGAGCTGGAGCGAAAATGGATGGATCTAGACATGATCTGGCTATAGAGGTCGTTGATCGTTAGGTTGAAGCTTTTCTATGAGACATTTCTTTTTTGGGGGAAGAACTCTAGAGAGAAAAAAGAGAGATCGCTGCTGAGCACTCCTTTAAGAACAAAGAAATCTTAGAAAAAGAGGCTTTCTTCCTCCAGCGTCAATTCTGTTGGTGCAGAATCTGGTTGACGTCGGATCGAGCTGAAGTTGGAGAAGAAGAGGTTGCCGTCGGTGACCTACAAAATAAAGTTTCATCTGGAGTTGGTGGTGGTGGCTCCGGTAGGATCCTCCGATGATCAAGTCAGTTCTTCTGACCAACAGAAATGAAGTGCTCAGGCAAGAATTTAGTAGAATTTTGGGAAGAAGAAGAGAGCTTAGAGAAAATATATCTAGAGGATCCTTTTTTATAGACGAAGTCTGTCGTAATCGTCCGATAGTGGAGTCACCTGTAGCAGATTAATAAATGACAGTCGTAACCATCCTAATAAATAACAGTCGTAACAGTCCAATAGTAGAATCGTCTGTTCGTTGAGATTTAATAGTCGAAGTCCGAAGGAAGCAGGCGTTGGTTGGTGAAGAACTTTGATATATATCAATTCCAGAGGAGTTTGGACTCCTAAAGAAAATACGGCTAGAGGGGATCATCTGGGAGGAATACTACTTGAAATCTGAAAGTAATCCACTGGAGGAATCCAGAGAAGTTTGACTGAAGGAGAAGTCCGAAAGGAGTTCGACTCTTGGAGGAATCCGATTGAAGGAGAGGTCCGAAAGAAGTTCAGCTCCTAGAGGAATCTGACTGAAGGACACGTCCAGAAGGAGTTCAACTCCTGTAGAAATTTGACTGAAGAAGAGATTTAGAAGGAGTTCAGCTCCTGGAGGAATCCGACTGAAGGAGACGTCCGAAAGGAGTTTGGCTCCTGCAGAAATTCGATCGAAGGAGAGGTCCAAAAAAAATTCGACTGTTGGAGGAATCCGACTGAAGGAGTGGAGGAATTCGACTAAAGGAGAGGTTCGGAAGAAGTTCGGCTCCAAGAGAAATTCGATTGAAGGAGACGTTCGGAAAGAGTTTGGCTTCTGTAGAAATCCGACTGAAGGAGAGGTTCGAAAGGAGTTCGGCCGCTGAAGAGAGTCCGGGTGCTTGAAAGAGTTCAGCTAGGGTTCGACTGCTGGAGGAAGTCCGGAAGGGGTTCGACCGCTGGATGAGTTTGGCTGCTAAAGGAGTTCGACCGGGGTTCGACTGTTAGAGGGAGAATTTTCAATCAAAGCTCTTCCATGACCACTAGTCGCATTAGGCTAAGCATCAGAATAGACTTCGACGGGAGTGGAGTTTATCTCCAATAATTATATTTATGGTAATAAGAGCGTATTAATTGGAATTCAGAGGCATTCAAACTCTTGTAGCTTTTGCTTTAGAGATTGCTTAAATTATGACTGAATTAAAAGGATAATTATTGCAAATATAGAAACAAAGATCATGACTTCAACCAAAGACTTGCAAATAAGAATTTCATCCCCATAACATATATGTTGGAAAGAGGTTCAATGTATAAATATAGAAAAATATGTTTCAACCACCATGGATGAAAAAAATGCTATCACTAGAGCATGCATGCATGGGGTGAGTTTGGATCCTCTATAGTACATGTTTTGCATCTCAAAGTGCTGCATATGAACTCAGATAGCTGCTACGTTATCCATCTCCGAGATAGATGATTGTGGCTGCCAAACATGACATGTCGCAAGAATAAGCCACAGCCACTCATCTCCAAGATGGATGGTGTGGTGATCATCCAAGCCAATATTGTACTCTATGGTACAAAGCACGGATTGTAGAGGATCCCAACTTGCGTAGAGGCTTAGGACCGCCAATTCTACATTATATTATTCCTAGATTGTCATTCTATCTGTCCTCCAGAATCAAATCCTCTTTCGTTAGTTGTGAACTTTTGTGAGGTGGGATCCTGGGAGGAATGGTGAATCGCATGTGCCAAACTCTATTTCTCAATATCAAGAATTCATCTAAACACCTGGTCGATTTAAATCCTTTAAAAAGAAAAGGAAATCATAATTTCAGAGTAATAAGAGCAAGCAACCCAAATTCAGGGCACCTGCATCCTCCTTTTAAAGGGCAGCGTCTTCATTCAGGTGAACCCTTAGAATAGTTTTATAAACATACCCTTGCTTCAGATGGATAGAAAGCCATGGTCCGCCTACTAGCCTGTTACTTTTCTATAAAGACAGGGCTAACCCTTCTACTAAATTTTACAGATGATATATAAAGTAATGTATGCTAAAAAATGTATAGCAAGTTGTGTGATAGACCTTAATTAGTAAACCTAAATAAGTAACAAATGCACCGAAGTAATTAAGAAAATTAAGTTGTTGGGATTTATCATCACACCAATTCAGTATATCTGCACATTTGTGCTTCCACACGTTCTTCTAAGGTTACATGATTCATTCTGTAAGGAGCAGGTGGTTACCTCGCTCTTAGAATAAATATTAAACCTTTATGCAAGGTTACAAATTTTATTTTGCTTTAATACTATACACATGTAAGAATCTTAAATAACCATTTGATTCAATCTAAATCAGCAGAGAACAGTGGCAGCAATACCCACAGAATTGTTGTTGGCTGCAGCAAAAAATAGAGCTTTACCTTCCTTGGGACGCTGCGTCAGTCCGCACCATGTTGGCACCTTGTGCTTCCTCTTAATTTCTTCTGGAATCATGACACTGGATCACCTTTATACTGGTCATAGAAAATCTAACACTAAGAAAAGGGAAAACATATTTATTTTCTAATTATGCATAAGTTACGGTTGTGGTTTTACAACCACTGCCATAGACGTGCCAACTACTACTATAGGCAATGTGTCAATCGCTGTATTAGACCTATGGCAGCGGTTACATAACTGTTGTCATAGACTAATTTATGATAATGATTTTATAACCGCTGCCATAGATAAGTCTATATATATATATATATCTTTTAGATATAATATATATATATATCTTTTAGACATAAAAGATATATATATAAGGACAATGAAAGCAAAAAAAATTACATCTATACTAAGAAGAGAAGCTCTGTTGCCATAGGTAGAAGATACTTCCCCCATTGTGAACATACTTCCTGTTGGGCATAAACCCCGCTCCTGCCGAAGTCTAGTTCGATGCTTAGCCTAATGCAATCAGTAGCCATGGAAGAGCTTCAGTAGATGGATCTTAGCCGAACCCTTATGGTCGGCCGAACTGCTCCACCGGCCGAGCTCCTTCGGACTTTCAGTGGTCGAACTCCTCAGCGGTCGTCCCTCGGTCGAACTTCTCAGCGAACCCCTCGGCGGTCGTCCCTCGATCGGATTTCTCAGCGGCCGAGCTCCTTCCGAACTTCCAGCGACTGAGCCTTAGCCGCACATCTCTAGCCAGACGGCTACAGGGACCGAACTCCTTCCAAGCTTCCTCTTCAGGAGTTCGGACTCCTCCAAAATGGGTACACGTTGAAGCCCTTCAATCCTTCATTCGGTCTCGAGTGGCTCAGTATCAAGACAGCTGTAGCCATCACCATCAGTCCACCTCAAGCAACAGCGACCCGCTATCAAGCAATGATGTCGGTCACCATCAATTCGCTGCAGACGGCGCCTTCCCCTGGGACTGACTCTATCGGACCTCGAGCGGTCCGCCAGCATACGGCTACAGCTATCACCATCAAGCTCCGCCTATAAAAAGGATCCTCTAGATATGCAACCTCCAACCTCTGATCTCTAAGCTCTAAGCTCTCCTTTTCTTCTCTAAGCTCTGTGGAACTCATTCCCTAGCACTCCTTTCCTGTTGGCCAGAGTTGACTTGATCGTCGGAGGGTTCTGCTAGAGTCACCTCCCACCGGCTCCGGACGGGACTTCATTTTGTAGGTCCCCGGCGGCCACCTCGTCCACCTCCGCTCTCACTGATTTCGGCGATGATCAGTTTCTGCATCAACAGATTGGCGCTAGAAGGAGAGCTTGAACCTCCGAGGTTTCCTTATTCTTAAAGAAGTGCTCGACGATGATTTCTCTCTTTCCTCTTTAGAGATCTCTCTTCTTCCTCACTAGAGTTCTTTTTCGAAGAGAAAATGCCTCCCATGAGAGCTTCGACTCGGCGATCAGCGGCTTGCGCGCCAGGTCCATCTGCTTTCGTTTCAGCCCCGACAGCCCAGGTTCTACACGAAGCCACCGCAGACGTGGAGCAGTTCGACCTGTTGGTCGGGTTCGTAGCTCCATCGAGATGATGCTGGCCATGCAACAACCTTCGACGGGGACTTTGCCAGCAAATCCACCATGAGGACGCGAGGAACCGACCTTAAGAAAGAGCATTCGGACATACCAATTGCCCTAAGGAAGGAGAAACAGAGAGCAGAAGTTCTCCCATAGAAACAGAATGAAGTTCGGCCGCATCCACGACCTTCATGGCGCAAGCGAGGCTGAACTCCCCTCGAAGCTCACCATCAAGGAAGCTCTGACAAAGGGGCATGAAGTTCTCCCATGGAAGATTTCGCAGAAAAGTGGAATGAAGTTCGACGCAAGCGAGATCGAACTCCCCCTCGAGCCCATCATCGAGGAAGCCCCGACAGAGGGGCATGAACTTCTTCCACAGAAGATTTCGCAAGAAGGCAGAACGAAATTCGACCGCATCCATGACCTCCATGGCGCAAGCGAGGCCAAACTCTCTTCGAAGTTCACCATCGAGGAAGCCCTGACAAAGGGGCATGAAGTTCTCTTGCGGAAGGTTTCGCGGAAAAATAGAATGAAGTTCGGCACAAGCGAGGCTGAACTCCCCCTCGAGCCTGTCATCGAGGAAGCCCCGATAGAGGGGCATGAACTTCTTCCGCAGAAGATTTTGTAAGGAGGCGGAACGAAGTTCGGCCGCATCCATGACCTCTATGGCGCAAGCGAGGTCGAACTCCCCTCGAAGCTCATCATCAAAGAAGCCCCGACAAAGGGGCATGAAGTTCTCCCGCGGAAGGTTTTGCGGAAAAGCAGAATGAACTTCAACACAAGCGAGGCCAAACTCTCCTTCGAAGCTCATCATCGGAATGAAGTTCGACGGTAGCAAGGCCGAACTCTCCCTCAAAGCTCATCATCGGAATGAAGTTTGGCACAAGTGACGCCGAACTCCCGCTCGAGTATGTCACCAAGAAAACCTCCTATGAAGATTTCACAGGAGGTGAGATGAAGTTCGACCGCGCTCACGACCACCCCAGGGCAAGCGAGGCCGAACTTCCTCTCGAGTATGACTCCAAGGAAGTCGGACATGAAGTTCTCCCATAGGTTTCACAAGGAGATGGAATGAAGTTCGACCGTGTCCACGACCTCCCCAGCGCAAGCAAGACCCAAACTTTTCGAGCTCGCCACCAAGAAAGCCCCGACAGAAGGGCACGAAGAAATCCTCCTTTCGAAAGGTTCCACGACTGCACCCCCTGCAATGCTCCTCGAACTCAAATTCTCATAAAAGTTAAAAACTGACTACCAAGGCCAGAAGGATTACGACCTCCTCCAGGCATGCACGATCGAAGCAAGTAATGCTTCGACCATTGCGACCACGGTCATGACACTGACGAATACATTCAGCTCCGAGATGAAATTGAGGAGCTCATCGAAAAGGGGTGGCTGGGTAAATTCCTCCGACGCTAGTCTGAAGCAGGAGAAGATCGGCCAAGAGCGCTGTTGTAGCCAGAAAGGACAAGGAGGTCGGCCGTCTCACGACGTCATCAACGTTACCCTTGGGAGGAGCTTGGTGCATCGGCGATCCATCATCTCCCAGTGTCGAAGCCAAGAGAAGCATGCTCCAAATTGAGAAGGCCAGCATGAGATAGAGGAGGTCGTCCGGCCCGGGACTTACTGTCGGAGAGAACCCTGAGGAACAACGCCCCCACGATCCTGAAATGGGAATGTGCTATGGGTAACTTTTCCTCGGTAAAATTCTTCTCCTTCAATTATATACTATTTTTGGGTGCGAAAACTATGTGATGACAAAAAAAGAAGCAGTTAATAGTCGCCATATTAGGAGCAGGAGGAGAACCTCGTCCTAACATGGGCAGGTCAAAGACCTTCAACCTCGATCGCAGGAGATAAGATCTCCTCCGAGGCAAACTCGGCTGCAGGAGATAAGATCTCCCCCGAGCGTCCGGACCAAGTTCGACTGAAGGAGATAAGATCTTTCTCGAGTGCCCACATCAAGCTCGACCGTAGGAGATAAGATCTCCCTCGAGGAAAGCTTGGCTGTAGGAGATAAGATCTCCCCCGAGCGTTTGGGCCAAGCTCGGTCGAAGGAGATAAGATCTCCCCCGAGGAAAGCTCGGATGCAGGAGATAAGATCTCCCCCGAGTGAACACATCAACCTTGGTCGAAGGAGATAAGATCTCCTCCGAGGAAAGCTCGGCTGTAGGAGATATGATCTCCCCCGAGGAAAGCTCGACTGCAGGAGATAAGATCTCCCCCGAGTGCCCGTATCAACCCCGACCACAGGAGACCGAGGCAACCTCGACTGCAGGAGATAAGATCTCCTCCGAGGAAACCTCGACTATAGAAGATAAGATATCCTTCGAGGCAACCTCGGCTGTAGGAGATAAGATCTCCTCCGAGGGTCCGGGCCCAAGCTTCGGCAGCAGGAGATAAGATCTCCCCCAAGGGCCCGCATCAACCTCGACTACAGGAGATAAGATCTCCTTTGAGTGCCCGCATCAATCTCGACTGTAGGAGATAAGATCTCCCCAAGAAAACCTCGGCTGTAGGAGATAAGATCTCCTCCGAGGGTCTGGGCCAACGTCGGCAGCAAGAGATAAGATCTCCCCAAGACAACCTCGGCTACAGATAATAAGATCTCCTCCGAGCGCCCGCATCAACCTTGATTGCAGGAGATAAGATCTCCCCCGAGGCAACCTCGACTGCAGGAGATAAGATCTCCCCTAAGAAAACCTCGGCTGTAGGAGATAAGATCTCCCCCGAGTGCCCGCATCACACTCGACTGCAGAAGATAAGATCTCTTCCGATCGACCAAGCCAACCTCGGTCAGAGATCGGATCTCTCTCGAGCGCCCGTATTGACCTCGGCTGTAGGAGAGATCTCCTCCGAAGCAGCCTCGACTGTAGGAGACAATGTCGCCCTCGATGAGCTTAACCTCCGACCTCGATCGCAGGAGACGAGGCCTACCTCAACCTCGGTTGGAGATGGAATCTTCCTCGGGCTTCAACTTCAACATCAACTTTAGCTGGAGATGAGATCTCTCTCGAGCTTCAATCTGAACCAGCACGGAGCTCAGAAGAAGACTTCGGCAGTTGCCTTTTTTGCACTCCCTTCCTTCGAGTTTCGAACTCGAGAGTGGGGGGCTAGTGTTAGGGATAAACCCCGCTCCTATCGAAGTCTAGTTCGATGCTCAGCCTAATGCAACCAGTAGCCACAGAAGAGCTTCAGCAGACGGGTCTTAGCCGAACCCTTACGGTCGGTCGAACTGCTCAACCGGTCGAGCTCCTTCGGACTCCCAGCGGTCGAACTCTTCAGCGGTCGTCCCTCGATCGAACTTCTTAACGAACCCCTCAGCGGTCGTCCCTCGGTCGGATTTCTCAGCGGTTGAGCTCCTTCCGAACTCCCAGGGGTCGAGCCTTAGCCGCACACCTCCAGCTAGATGCCTATAGGGACCAAACTCCTTCCGATCTTCCTCTTCAGGAGTTCGGACTCCTCCAAAATGGGTACACGTTGAAGCTCTTCAACCCTTCATTCGACTTCGAATGGCTCAGTATCAAGACAGCTGTAGCCATCACTATCAGTCCGCCACAAGCGACAGCGACCCGCTATCAGGCGGCAATGGCGGTCACCATCAATCCACTGCAGACGGCGCCTTCCCCTGGGACTGACTCCGCTGAACCTCGAGCGGTCTGCCAGCACGCGGCTGCAGCTGTCACCATCAAGCTCCACCTATAAAAAGGATCCTCCAGATATGCAACCTCCAACCTCTGATCTCTAAGCTCTAAGCTCTCATTTTCTTCTCTAAGCTTTGTGGAACTCATTCCTGAGCACTCCATTCCTTTTGGCCAGAGCTGACTTGATCGTCGGAGGGTCCTGCTTGAGCCACCCGCTACCAGCTCCGGATGGAACTTTGTTTTGCAAGTTTCCGGTGGCCACCTCGTCCACCTCCACTCTCTCTGATTTTGGCGATGATCAGTTTCTGCGTCAATACTTTTCATCGTAGCTTGAGAGCCAATTCATTGTTCATCAAAGAAATGGGCACCAAACTTGTACCAAATTGCTTCCAAAGGAAGCTCAAAGTACGTAGAGCTGAAAAAATGATTAAAAATAAGGGAAAAGAAATGAATAAAACCAAAAAATCATTAAGAGACCAATGTTACACGGGCGAAGAGGTAGGACTAAGTCTAGCTATATGAGAAAAGGGAATTAACACCCTTGGACAAAGTCGAGAAGGAGCATCTACATCGAAGATATAAGCAGCACAATAAAAATTAAAAAGAAAAAACATTAAACGATGTATGTTAAAAATATTGATGAATCTTGTGTTTAATGTTATTACTTTGATTTAAATCATAAATAATTACTCAATCAACAAATACTTAAAATCATGTCGAAATATGCTCAAGGAAGACGCATTAAAGATCTTGCAAGAATTTAGCTACTCGATCGCATGCAATTGTCACATCCGGGGTACACATAAAAAAAAGGAATTACGTATGCAGCAACGACGACAATAAACTGCTAACTAAAGAGCACAACAAAACATTTTACCAAACTCAATATCAATGTGACAACTTGTACATCGGCTCACAAAGCACGTAGAGTTGGATCTTGGACCACGCATCAACTCTCTCCCCGTGAGTTCTTTGTATCCTGCCCAGATAATCAAACTGTCCAAAACCTTATGGCAGAAGGACACGTTCGGGGAGACGGCTTCAGCCTCGTCACCAACCATTAGAATCAATTTCGGGGTGGCTTTCCGCATGACTTGAAGTTCAAGGTACATGCAACATTAAAAAACCTACCTCTATTCTGTTGGACGGTGGATATTGTGGCCACTATCATATCCGGCTTTGGCTCCCCTCATAGAGGGGGCCACTCAAGTCTCAGATGGAAAGATTTATCAGGATTCGACATAGTTTTCTTTTGTGAGACAGTGAAAAATGTACCAAAATCTATCCATTCACATATCAAGTTTCAATCTCGAAAAACTTTGTATCTGAGCAGGAGCCCAGGTTCGCCGATTCATCATCAGCGTCTCACAATGACCACCATGATGATGGAGAGGGGGAGAACTGGGAGTTTTGGAATGGCCCGGCTGGACGTTCTCCCTCCACTGGCTCTTGGCGACATCACTTGAACCAGAATAATGACGGGCCACTTCAGACCGGCGCAACCAAAATAGAGGGAGAAGATGAACACATGCAGCCGAGTTAGAGAATACCTCATCGATGCTCCAGCTAGTAACCCACTCGGACTCATTGTTTGCTCTGGTGCACCCAAATACCATACCACAACCACTTATGCTGAGCCCATCAATTTTTCTGGAACCGCTGATCTCAACCATCGCCCACCTCACTCAAAACTTCCTGTCGCCATGTTGGAATAAAAAGCAAAACCAACGGCTACCTGCTAATCCTCTACCACCTATATTTGAAAGTGTTGCTCCTGGTAATGAGATGAGACTCTCTTTGGGTCAAAAAAAAACGTTCAGCCACTGTCTACCTACAAACTGAAGATATCCCAGTCCACAAAGTTTTCAAAAAACTACTAGCAGAACTAGTGAAAGAGCCGTTGCCCATCAAGGTCAGCTCTCCAAACAACAAAAAACTCCACTCCCAGGGGGACCAAAACCTACCAACTAGTAATGAATTGCCTACTCACAGCCATAAGAGAAGTGCTAGGCTAAGGGCTAAAAAATTCAAATTCCTCGGCCTCCATGAATCAAACTTGCTCCCTCAGGACATCCTATTTCTGAACTCACTCACAGCCGCAGAAATTATGTCCCTAGGCAAACAATATGGTCTGCTGTTCACAGGTTCAGAGGATCAAGTTCTAGCAAGACTGAAAGAAGCTGAACTTCTTAGATGCAGTGCACATTCACCCTTAGCATCAGTTTAGACTCAGCTTTTCTAATTCCCTGCTGTAGCCTTTTGAAAGTTAGTCAACAAGCAATGGATTTTTGGACATCTGGAGTCACAACAACTCGACTATTCAAGGGTTCATATCTTCCTAAAGATCTGCTGGACCCTTCTCTAAATTCTGGTGTAATCCTACTTTTGTTTATTACTACGTAGTGGAATAGTAATACATTATTATGTTTTCAGTTCCAAGAAGTATAGATCTTCGCTATGTCCCAAAGTAACATGGAAATATTATTCTGGAATATTAGAGAACTAGGACAAAGGAAAAAATGAAGAGCAACATGTGAAATCATCTCCCACTTGAGCAGCAAAATTGTTTGTCTTCAAGAAACGAAACTTAAATCGACCAATGCAAGACTTATCAAGTCTGCTTGTGGATCAAAATTTGATAGCTGGTTCACGGTTGACGCCAATGGCACCTCGGGTGGAATTCTTACCTCATGGGATTCTCTAGCAGTGGAAGAAAGTCTCGTACACGAGGGCTCATTCTCATTGAGTGTTAGTTTTTCTCCGACAATATCAACTTCTTCAGCAAGTATATTGGTGACAAACATGCACGGCCTCACATGCAAAAACTTTAGATCTGAATTTCTTGTTGAACTCTTGAATATTTGAAGAATCTGAAAGGGACAATGGATTCTAGTAGGAGATTTCAACCTAACAAGATTCTCTCATGAGAAGAAAGGACCATCCGGAGAGGTAACAGCTTCGCCATAATTCAATGCTTTCATAGATCATCTTCAATTGCAGGAAATTAAGCTCTCACAAAGACAATACACTTGGTCCAACCATCATGAAGTACCAATACTGGCATAATTAGATCATTGTTTGGTATCAATAGATTGGTCATCTAGCCATCCTTTTGCAATGATCATACCATGGACAAAGATTACCTCAGACCACTGCCCTCTGCTATTGAAATGAAACACAAAATAGCAAGCACATGCACCTTTCAGATTCAAAAGCTTTTGGACAACCATACTAGGATTTAATGATCTAGTCAAAAAATGGTGGATGGAAGCACCAAGTTCAGCTGATGTAGCAACAAATCTAGTCAGGAAACTAAGCTTCCTTCGATCAAAGATGAAAAAATGGAATGCACATCACAATGACAACATAATAAGAAGGAAGGAGAATATATAGAAGTAGTTATCCATGCTAGACCTGGAAGAGGAACAAAACATCTTGGAAAGAAATAAATTACAACTCAGACATGAATTAAAGAAGCAATTCGAAGACCTTTTGAAACAAGAAGAACTACTCTGGAAATAGAGATCAAGGATAAATTGGCTACCACATGGAGATAAAAATACAAGATTTTTTCATGCTACAGCCAGTGCTCGAAGGCGAAAAAATAGCATTGGAAGCATCATTCATAATGGGATAAACACCACAGATCTAAAGCAGATTCAGGACATATTCTTAAATTTCTATAAGAATATATTTGGACCAAGTCAGAGCCTAAAATAGAGGTGGATTGGGATTTACTTTTCCACCAACAAAGAGTTGATCTCTCAAGTCTTGAAGAACCATTTGCAGAGGAAGAGATCAAACAAGCTATTTTTGGGTTGGCACAGGATAAGGCACCTGGTCCCGACGATTTCACAAACAACTTCTATCAATCCTTTTGGGAGCTATTAAAATCAGACCTGTGTGATTTCTTCAATGCTGTTTACGATGGATCAACCGACATCTCAAGACTCAACTACTCCTATATAGCACTCGTTCCAAAGAAACGAGATAACCTTTCGGTCAGGGATTATAGGCCTATTAGTCTCATCAATGGTGTCATCAAAATCTTAACGAAAGCTTTGAGTTTAAGGCTTGCAAAACATATAGACACCCTCATATCATAGCCACAGTCAGCCTTCATAAAAGGAAGAAGTATCAGTGCAGCTATCTAATGGCAGCTGAAATTTTGAATCAGTGCAACAAGAAGAAACTAAAAGGTCTAATGTATCAACTTGATTATGATAAAGCTTTCGACAGTTTTGACTGGAACTTTCTTACAACTCTACTACGTGCTCGTGGTTTTGGACGACATTAGATATCTTGGACAACAGGAATTTTGCAGTCAGGAAAAATAGCTATTTTAGTTAATAGCGAACCAACGAAGTGATTTCAAACACATAAGGGACTAAAGCAAGGGGACCCTTTGTCTCCCCTCCTATTCATTCTGGTAGTTGATATTCTGCCATGCTTGATGGAAAAAGCATCATCAAATGGATTAGTTTAGGGAATTGGATCGGAGGGGTTCCTGATACACATATAATGCTTACAATATGCAGACGATACCCTTGTCTTTAGCAATGCATCCAAATTCAACGCTTGCAACCTAAGTTCATCCTATACACCTTTGAGCTTTTAACAGGTATGAAAATAAAATTTGACAAAGTTCTTTTATTGCAATAGGATTAGATGAAGAGCAAAAAAAATGGTATGCAGATCTAATGGGATGTCAACTAGCTAAACTTCCAATTAAATACTTAGGCTTCCCACTCCATTATAAGAAATTGAAAAAATCTGATTCGAGTTTCCTGGAAGAAAAGATTTGCAAAAAAATTACAGGTTGGAAAGGCAGGCTACTAACTATGGCAGGGAGAATTACACTGGTGAATGCTATCCTTGGTGCCATTCCATCATATTGGATGTCAACCCTTCTATCCTTGGTGCCATTCCATCATAATATTGGCGAGGAGATAAAAACTGCAAAGGAGGACACTGTCTTGCCAGTTGGGCAATGGTCAGTAGGCCTAAAACATGTGGAGGATTAGGGTTCATTAATCTACGAATATTCAACAAATGCCTGCTGATGAAACACTGGTGAAGGTATTTTAATGAACAATCAAGACCATGGCGCAAGCTTATTCATGAGATATACTATAAAAAGTTAGCCCCAAGTCTCAATTCCACATCAAATTTCAAACTTTTTCAGCCATCTGGAGAAGTGTTGAAGCGACAAAGGATTGGTTTTCTCAAAGCATCAAATTTAAGTTGGGCAATGAAAAACAGATAAGCTTCAGGAATGATTCATGGATAATGAGCAACCCATTAAAAATCATGTTCCTAATGCTATACTCAATTTCAGAAAAAAAGGATGGAACAATAGCAGACCTTCTTCACACTCTGCTAGATCGACAAGAAAGAAATCTAATTTTGAATCAAAGGGGAGTTGAAGAAGAAAACCAGCTGTTGGGGGTAAACCCCGCTCCCGCCGAAGTTCAGTCTAATGCTCAACCAAGTGTAATTTGTAATTGCAGAAGAGCTTCAATCGCCACTTCTCCATCAGTCGGACTCCTTCCGGACTTCTCCATCAATCGAACTCCGCCTGAACTTCTTTTGCAGTCGGACTCATACCGGACTTCTCTTTTAGCCGAACTTCTCCATCAGTCGGACTCCTTCCAGACTTCTCCATCAATCGAACTCCTCCCGGACTTCTCTTGTAGCCAGACTTCTCCATCAGTCAAACTCCATTCAAATTTTTTCAGCAGATTACTTCCAAATTTTAACTAGCATTCCTCCCGGATGATCCCCTCTAGTCATATTCCCTCTAGGTGACTTCTTTCAGTCAAACCCCTTTTAATCTACAGCTCTCTATACGACATTAATCAACTCACTCATAAACAACTTAGAGGAGTCCGAACTCCTCTGAAATTGATATATGTCAAAGCTCTTCACCAACCAATGCCTGCTTCCTTCGAACTTTGACTATTAAATACCAACGAACAGGCATGTCATGACAACGGACACCACTCTCCATAACAAACTCTATGTGGCCTTGAGCGGCCCACTACCTGACGGTTATGACTATCATTTTCAAGTTTATTACAAGCTCCGTCTATAAAAGGGATTCTTCAGATATATTTTCTCTAAGTTTTCTTCTTCTTTCCAAAATTCTGTTAAATTCTTTCCTGAGCACTCCATTTCTATTGGCCAAAAGAGCTGACTTGATCGTCGGATGATCCTATCGGAGCCACCACCACCGACTCTGGATGGAACTTTGTTTTACAGATCACCAACGGTGACCTCTTTTTTCTCAACTCTAACTCGATCCGACGTCAACCAGATTCTGTACCAATAGGATTGATGCTAGAAAGATGGCAAATTTGTAAACCCTTATTCTTAAAGGAGTGTTTAGTCGATCCTATGGATCTTCTTCTTGAAGCTTTATCTCCATCCTCTCCCTCAATCTCAAAAAATGCCTCCAAAGAAGGTGACTATTCGAAGATCTACTGCTTCTGCCGTCAGATCTGAGTCAGATCCATCCATTTTCGCTCCATCACCGATGCTTCAATCTCCTCCTCCATCGACGGCGATGGTAGATTTAGAGCAGTTTAACCTACTGATGCAGTAGATTTAGGACCTTACCAAAATGGTACAGACCATGTAGCAACCCCTGACGATGGTTTCTTCAAAAAATCTACCATCGGAATGTCAGGAATTGGTCCCAAGGAGGCGCACTTGGGCTAGCATACCCGTCGCACCTGAGAAGAAGAAACAGAGAGTAGAGGATCCTTGTTCAGATCATGATTCTTTTTCGAAAGAGACCTTTCCTATCTACAGTCGGAAGCCTTTCAAGATCTATGATCGAGATGACGTCCTCGATCAAAAACTACAAGAGATGGATCAGTGGATTGAGAAACTCCACCACATCGCCTCGACTCATCATGATGACGTCTGCACCGATCTTTCTTTCTCTCCTCGAATTATGCAAGAGTCCATTTCGTTGAACTTCAAGCTTTTTCAATTTAAAAGCTACGATGGAACCTCTGATCCGATCGATCACCTAGAGGCCTTCTGGATCATGATGCTGCTCCATAGCATACTAGACACCATCTTATGTCGAGCTTTTCCATCTACCTTGAAGGAAGCAGCAAGAAACTAGTATCCGATGTTGAAGTCAGGTACGATCTTCTCTTTTGATCAAATGAACCATCAGTTTGTGGCTTATTTTATTAGCATCCAGCATCTCCAAAGAGGTTCAGACTTCCTCATCAACATCAAGCAGAAGGAAGGAGAGTCCATCCAGGCTTATGTTAATCGCTTCAATGCCGCTGCACTGAAAGTCCAAAATCTGGATCAGTCTATTGCAATGACCATGCTGAAGGACGTCCTTCAGAAGAATGATTTGCTATTTTTCTTGGAGAAGAAGTACCCCAGAAACTTTACTGATCTGCTAGCTCGGGCTGAAGGATATGCCCAAGCGGAAGAAGCCTTCAAGTTAAAGGATGAGAAAGCCATAGGAGAGTGGCAAGCGGGCGAGTCTAATAAGCCCACAGTTGGTGGAGGGCCTAATGAAGTTTGACTACGCTAACGGACTTCCTCCGAGTGCAAGTGAGCTCGAACTCCTTCTTGAGCTCGTCGTTAAAGAAGTTCCGATAGAAGCGCACGAAGAAGTTTTCTTTTCAAAAGGTTTCACAACTATGCCCCCTTCAATGCTCCAAAAATGTAAGTATTAATGAAGATCAAGAAGCAACTATCGAGGCTTGAAAGGATGCGTACTCATCCTAGCAAGCGCAATCCTAATAAGTACTGTCTCTACCAT